>JAFVLL020017289.1:134432-218080 GCA_021397915.2 Tor tambroides
CGAAAAGTGTGAGTGGGGAGGCGTACAGATAAAAGACTGGAAAAGAAAATAGAAAAAGAACCAGTCTGAAGTCAGACTCCAGGTGGAGCTCGTTCCTACAGAGCCGATCCGGATTCACACTGACAAACCAGACTGACTCCAGATCAGCTGTAGGGCTGAGCTGTGATCTGATATGTTAGCAGCAGGCCGATTATAAACAAGAGATATTGCACCAAGGAACCGAGTGCTTTTAAAAGAACAAAATAGATAATCACATTCAAGTTCACACAAAAAAACAAAAAAAAACAAAAAACAGGTGACATGACCCTAATGTGTGATCAATAAAGTGCCCTTTTAGGTACAGTGGTGTTAGAAGAAACAAAAAGAAAGAAATAAAGAAAGAAAGAAAGAATTTTACATCCTGAAAGTCTACAAGACTTGCAGTTTTGAATCACAGCGCTTTTAAGATAGCTTCACTCTGTGTCGCTCTTTAATACTTCAACAAATTTAACACATACAGTAAAAGTCCAATCGCATCTTTCCCCCGAAACAAACTCATTTACAGCATTATGAACAGGTATAATCATAATAAAGATAAGAACAATACTTATTACAATTGAAGAAAACCCTCTCTGACAAACTCATTTACATGTCGACGTTTTCCATCTTTGCTCTCAACCAAGAAGGAGAATAGCTTTATAATTACTACGTAATTATATTGAAACACAAGATACATGTTCATGCCAGTTTTCATAGCAATACACTAATCATGTTGATCTTTTTTTTTGTTTGTTTGTTTTTTCATATATTTTTTTTAACCCACAATGATATGGATACGGAATTGAATATAGCCAGGCCACTGATGCATTTCCGATAACGTTTAAAATAGTACACCACATTGTTGGTACAAATATCAGTTTACTCTGTAAGAATGATAATAACAGCGATAATAATAAACTATTAAAAACAATTCCCGTTGCTTCTTGGCGTTGCAAAAGATGATAAAAAAATAATCCTCGACGAACGAAGGAAGGGGAAACTTGGCGTACTCTGCGGGATAAGGGAGGATGAGGATGCATCCTTCATCCTGGCTGTGATTCCTAAGGTAATCTGGTGTTAGTAAGACCTGAGAAGAGAGTTGCCTCTTCACTGAACTTATGATTGTGGAATTAATGGGATTGGTTGTGGTGGTTTATCAAGGCCACGCCCACTCTGAGACCACACCGAAATACTGACGTTTCTTTGCAATATAAAAGTTACCACGGCCTCAGAGCTGGATTTGTCAATAAAACGTGTAAGGACAGAGCATGATTTGTGGGATACTGCAGGGCTGTTTGGCGTCAAAACGGGTTTACAGCCAATGCCGTTCCAGCGAGACAGATTACATGCATATACTGTGCTGACATCACACACCTGCGACTGCTGGGATCTGGCTGTACAATGGCAACTCGAGAGTGTGTATATGTGAGTATAGACGTGTGTGCGTGTGTGTTGTACATGTCTTTGCTCGTCGGTTGCGTTAGGAGATCGTGTGGATATAAAGGGATTTCTTAATCAACGCCCTCAAAGCCTTGAGCGTTTTCCACCGCCATCAGAAGCTTCTCTCGCAGGTCTTCAAATGACTCGTACGTCGGGAGGTCCAGACGATTAAAGCTGTGTGGGAAGAAAACATAACGTAATCATTGAGATAAAGTAAATGCAAACATTTAATTGTTTTTAAATGAGAAGAGATTGACATCTTTTCAGAATATCCCCAAATTTTTTTTTTTGCTATATTTTGGTATAAAAAAACAAACAATAAAATAAAATATGAAATAAAAAAATCAAATACAATATAAAATAAAATATAAAAAAAATAATAAAATGATCCCTTCTCCAGGAGATGAAGGGAACATTTATAGATGTGTTTGAGTAAATAAAGCGGTCAAATCCCTCTAGGATTTACCAGGTGTGAGCACGAGGGAGTTTGTCAGGTGTCCCCCACTGCTCGATAGTAAACAACTGCGGCCCATTAGAACCTGCAAAAGATCACATGACTCGTCAAGGACCAATCAGGAATGGAGCTAATTCATTATATAGGTCTCAAAGGGAAACACTAAGATCTGAAAACAGAGGAAGCTGTTCTTATTGTGTCTACATTAAATCGTCAAGAGAAATGATACTACAATTGTACAACATACATACATACATACATTTACAAAATAGCACACACACACATGTATTGTATTATTTTTATAATATTATTATATTATATTATATGTGGCACAGTAGAACATTATTTACCGTAGAGTTCAGCAAAGCCGTTCATTGGCACTCTGGATGTTCCAGTGACGAACTGCAAAAGTCTGATCCGCTTTTCGGCATCCATTAACAACACAGCCTGAGTAGAGATGGAGAGAGTCATGGTTAATGCCAATAACTTTGATCTGTTTATACTAGCGTTAATAAAAACATTTTCCAGGGAATGAGTTTTCAAAACAACTAAGTAAGGGAATCAGTGTAGAATTTTTCTTGAATTATTAGAATTCCATTCAAATAATCATCATGAGAAAACTTCCACTTAAAGCTATTCTAGTTAATGTGCTGGTTGATTGCATTAGGATACAGTTGCTTGATTGTTAACAATGATTCATATTTTATATCTAAATGTATTTTAAAAATTATGTTTAATTCTGTATGACTTTTTTTGTGTTTGGCCTTTTTGCCATATTTTTATGCACAGCAACAGTTGTGAGAGTACATGAATTTTTGGGGATGAAAGGAGGGAACAGGATCAGAAAATGCCACAAGCTGGACTTAAACCTGCACTGCGGCTCAGCCTGTTGGGGCCAGGGGTCAAAGTTTGGCCAGTAAACCCCTGCTAGCAGATGCCATAACTACACCATTCTGTGGGGGGAAGAAAATCATCTTTCTCTATGGGCCGTTATTCAAAAATCCGTTCGCCAGCTCAGCAACTGTGGTTGAAATAAATATGAACAGGTCTCTAGATGTTACAAACGTCCTTGGCTGTGCAGCTCTGACCTGATAGATTTACTAGAAATCAAGTTTCAAATATAACACATTTTCTGCTGTATATATGTATTAGAGAGTAAATCTGTATTTACCTATGTGTGTGTAGAAAGAGTAGAAAGTCTGGCTCCAGACTACTGATAAGACGTTCCTAATGCGCACCGTGCCTCTTTCATCAGAGTAAACACTCGATGAGCCTCACATCAAACAGACTTTGATCGGTAACTGCCCGCAGTGCACTTGGCATAGGGTCAGACACACTCATGCATACAAAAGTTTGGACACACTTGACTGAATTTGTTTCTCATGATCTTTAAAATCTTTTGATCTAAAGGTTTGTTTAAATGCCTGAAACTGACTTTGAAGAAAAATATGCATTCATGACTTATTTACAAAACTAACATTCCATTTTTTTAATGCATCAGTTTGATGAGATCATTCAAGGATGTACCCATGAAGTTAAGATAAAACGTAAGATCGTTTTGAATTGTTAAAAATTTTTTAGTCACTACATTTGTATTATTTCTTCAGATGACTTTTGTTATAAATATGAAAAAATAGAATTAATAATGAATGCGCAGGTGTGTCCAAACTTTTTGCACACAAAACACACAAACTATGTGCTTCTCCATACCTTCCAGAACCATTGGATCACAGGGTGATTAGGACAGTAGCCGTTCTTATAGACGGTGTGCTGCCTCCAGTCATTGACATCCACGTCACCCAGACCACACATCAGCAGCTGAAGACAGAGAATACAGCACAATAAACACACACAGACCTATAGCAGCTCACAGCTACTCAACATCAGAAAGCTCTATATATATATATATATATATATATATATATATATATATATATATATATATATATTTCTGATTTAGGGTTAATAATATATACCACCAATGGTGCTAAAAGGCTTGATAAAAAATAAACACATGAATATTGCGAAATTTTATTACAATTTTAAAAAAATTTTTGAAATTTTTTATTCAACTTTTGGAAAAAAAAAATTATATAATATATATAATTTATTTTTGTAATGGGAAAGCTGAATTACTCCAGTCTTCAGTGTCACATGACCATTTAGAAATAATTCTAATATGCTGATTTGGTACTCAAGAAAAAATTCTTATTATTATCAATATTGACAAAAGTGCTGCCTAATATTTTTAGTGAAAAAAAAAATTTTTGGGGAACATTTTAAATGTCTCTACTGTCACTTTTGAGTGTCCTTGCTAAATAAAACGAACTAAAAAAAAAAAAAGAAATCATCCTGATCTAACTTTTTAACAGTTGTGTTTATCAGTTGTGTGTGTGTGTGTGTGTGTGTGTGTATAATAACTATATTGTATAATATGGTGTACAGTATGCAGAGCTTCAAATGTTTTATGTACTGCCTGTGGCAATACAATTTTCATAAACTTTAAAGTACTTTATTTCATTTGATTATTTTCTTTATTTGGAACTAGAAATAAGAAAACTGATAAACTATAAATCAGGTATTAGTAAAAACAGCTTTACATTACAAAAACCACGCAGATGATACAGTGCAGTATAAATAGAATAGCAGCAGAACCTCTACTGGATGAAATATATACCATGATCTATTCTGCACAGTCTGTCTTTATTAGTTTATTATTAAATGCCACAATGACGGGTTTAAGTGTGGCTTTCTCCTGCTATACAGACAACATCCTGAACAGGAATGCACTGTTCTGTGCTCATGTGAAAAGAGCCGATTCATTCAACAAAATGCAGGCTTTTTTTGCACTTTTTTTTTGTATAATTCTACGAAAGTCTTGGACATGGAAGATTCAGTCTCCATGACAACGGCAGACACTGAGTAATGAGTATGTGGGAAGTTGTTACCTCCAGTTCGTTTTCATCAAAAATCTTTATCAAGTCGATGGGAATGAGTTCGGTGAAGCCCTGTGAAACAGATATGTGAAACATGATCAAAACATTGCATGTCATTATAGCGTGTTGGCATGCACCCATTAGGAATAATCTAACTTCTGCTACCACCTAGTGGCACTAAATGGAAATACAGAGAACTTTTTATTGCGTGGGGGATTTGATCACATACCTCCAGAAAGGCGTTCATCTGTTTCTGGACCCGATTCACAAACCGCCACTGAATCACCAGACTGTGCAGAGCCAAAAAAAAAGATATTGTTAATACAAGATGCCATATGTAAGAATTTACATATAGAGCAAGAGAGCAACTCACTCTATGTATTCTTTTTTGTTGTCATTGGTTACAACCATGTCTGATCCGCTTGGCTTCAAATCCACCTGATATGTCTATAAATATATATATATAAAAAACATTAACAAAAAAATACTACAATTAACATTTTTTCTCATTTAAAACACATTTAGACATATAATGGTGTCACCTGTCCAAAGTTGTCCTCATCAATGCAGAACCGCAAGTCCAGTTCTGTGGGGTCGTTTTCCAGAATCCACTTGAGAGAGTTGTAGTATTCACTGTCCTACATGGTGTACATAAATGTAAAACAGAAATGAGGAAAAATGAGAAAAGTATACACATGGACACACACTAACTTAAAATCAACAACTTTAAACAACATATTTCAATGAGAATTGTTTTATGAGGTTTCTGCACTGTTTTGCTATAGGTTATATCTTAAAATTGGTCGGTGTGTGTGTGTTAACGCACCACTGACTCCATATCATTCAGTGTAATCTGTTTGCCCAGCATCATTTTATAAAATGGTCGAATGAAGAAACCTGAAAAACAAACAAGAATACTACATTTCTTTTTGTAAAAGGGGAAAAGCAACTATAAATCAAACCCAAAAACAAAACAAAAATATAATAACATGATAAAAATAAAAAAGTGAACTATAAAAATAGAGAAAGTGTCACATGAAAATACTTCAGATTGCCTCTTAAATAACAGGTTTATGTACCGTCTAACAGCTTTCCGTGATACACAGCCATGCCAGCCACCCGACCGATGAACTTGAAGTATGAGAGGTGATCCTCATTACAGAGGCCGGAGTTTGGATTGATCTGAAGGGTGTAGTTATCTCTGCAGACAGACAGAAGGGAGACGTTAAATGAATGAATTATGGTGCCAGCTCTGCTGCATCCTCTAATGAGTGTCAGTGAGGGAGATCTAACAAGATAACAGACCAGCTCTGTTACACAAGAAATGCTTGCTTTCTTTCAGAACAACAATACAGACAAACAGATAGATACTGTATATATAGACAGAGAGACAGATATGTATTTATATATAGACAGACAAACATATATTTATAGACAGACATACAGACAGATCAGCAAAAAATGGAGATGCCTGCCCACAGCTAAATAATGTCACAACTACAAAAGTGAACTAAGAACTGCAAAGGAAGACGAAATGCCAGTTAACTAGTCTGATGTGCTAGTAAAGCCTTGGGATGCACGCTAAAAGTAGATATGGATACGAGGCGAGAAGTGGAGGTGGGTGGCTCAGGATTTATGTGCCAGTTTGAGCAAATCTGCCAAAGAGGCTCAAACTCGACAAACCCGTAGTGGACAAACACTTGGACACTTACGTGGCTGAGTACTCAAACAGTCCATAATAAGGATTAAACATCTCCTTGGAGAGCAGGAAGAACCATTCTCTGGCCACACCCCCATAGTCCAGGCCTTTCTCTGATTCAAACTCAATCCACAGACGGGCCTTCAGACTGTCAGGTCTCTTCAGGGACATGATTCGTCTGTACGACTCTTCCAAGATGTTATTCCTGTGCAGCTTCATCTCAAAACGGTTCGGAATATCTGCCTGTGGGGGAGAGAGAGAGAAAGACTCATACAGTTGCATGCTGGAATTCATGAAATTTAGATGATTAAAATCACAAAATAACAAACTGAAGATCATGGTTAGCTAACTGCTTTGAGTGTCACACTAACATCTAGACTTAATATTAAGATTTGAAACAAATCACAGCACTGAAAACGGCAGCGTTTCTGTCGTGTGAAGAACAATTTAACACCCAATAGGAAAAAAAGAAAACGCTCTTCACTCCTCGACAAGGATTTCACACAGAATAAATTAGAGTGTCTAGGAATACAGTATGTGACAGGAAAGAGCTCACTGTAATGTCTCTGAAAACATTTTGTTTCTTACCGGTTTCTTTAACTTCTTTCTGAAGTAGTCGTACTTCTGCTTGAATTCTCTGGAATACGGCACAGCCTAGGAAGAGACAAATGAACAAGTTTAACATAAGGAAAACAACAAATACCAATGGACAGGACAAACATGAGATTGGAAATGATTAGAAATGTTTACAAAAGAACATCCGATATATATTATAAAGTATATTTGGATGAATATCACAAAATCTATCAAAAACACAATCTGACCAGGTTTATATATAATAACAAAAAGTCAACAGTGTTATAGGAGAACAGAGACAGAATAATAGAAAGACTGTGACAGAGAATAAAGGTACACTCACGGGTCCAGTGATGGCCGGACTCTGGAGGCGAGGGTCTTCCCACTGCGTTTTTTTGGTGTCTGAGGAGGAGAAGAGGAATTTTATAAGCCTCACATTTTTTATTGTTGCTTCAACATAAATCAGTGTACACACCACTAGAGGTCTTTTGTGAATGTGTGGAGCTGACAAACAAAACAGGTGTATATCGACCCCGGCAGCAGACTCAGCAGTGGTTGAACACACCTGTGTTGTGACGGACACAGAGGGCATGTCCAAGTTTAATGATGCATGAGTAAAATGATCTCATAACTTGTGTTACCTTAAACATCTAAATAGATATTGATCACACCGCACAGAATAAAGTTACTGAGACAAAACAACAAATAGGAACTTGAGAGCTTATCTGTGAATGGAGCCTGCATTACTGCATGTGTAAAACAAAAGGCAGGTGGATTACAGTTCACAACAGTAGACAGCAAAACTATGTTGCATACCAATGCACCTCATATTGGTCACATTTTAAAGCAGCGTAAAATAATTTCAAACTCCAAAACTGAATAAAAGCATCTGCCAAATGCATAAATATAATTAAGTTAAATGTAGTTTTCCACCCACTATCACAATATGTTTCTAGTGATGTAAAGACCTTCAAAATAAAATATTAAATGAAATTTAATTTGATAATATACATTTTTGTTTGTCTTAAACACCATTCTTCATAAGTTTGGGCTTAAGATTTTTTTTTTTTACAGAAATTACTACTTTTATTCAGCAAGGATAAACAACTGTTTCTTGAGCACCAAATCAACATGAGAATGATTTCTGAAGGACCATGTGACACAAAAGACTGAAGTAACGGCTTCTAAAAATTCAGCTTTGCATCACATGAATCAAATATATTTTAAAATATATTCACATAGAAAACAGCTATTTTAAGTTGCAATAATAATTCACAAAATGTTTTTACTGTATTTTTGATCAAATAAATGCATCCTAGGTGAGCATAAGAGATAAAAAAAAACATTTAAAAAAATCAAACAGGCTCCAAACTTTTGAATGATAGTTTATATATATATTTTATTGTTTTTTAAGCATTTAAATTTTTGTGGCCATTAACTGTTTAATTGGTCTGAATAAAAATCTGGCAAATGAATAAATGAAATTGCTACCAAGTTTTCTACCCCATAACAGTATGTCATGTTAGTAGTGTATATAGTTATGCATAAAAAAATAAAATAAAATAAATAATTATATATAATTAACACTATTTTAATAACTTAAAGGGATAGTTCACCCAAAAATGAAACCTGTATGAGATTTTCATCTGTTGAACAAAAGAAGGAATGTGGGTAACCAAACAGTTGATGGTCCCCATTGACTTCCATAGTATTTTTTCCCATACTATAAAAGTCAATGGGGACCAGCAACTATTTAATTACCAACATTCTTCAAAATATCTTCTTTTGTGTTCAACAGAAGAAAGAAACTCAATACAGGTTTGGAACAACTTGAGGGTGAATAAATGATGACAACTTTCATTTTTGGGTGAACTATCCCTTTAAGTTGACATGTTAACTTAAATAACTATGCTTATTGTGTCAGTAAATGGGTGTCCTTACTATGGTCGATGTAAAATGTTCTTCCGTCTGCGTGCACTCGTTCCTCCCACCCAGGCTGTGGAGATTCAGAGAGAGAAAAACAGAGAAATTAAGATCAGATGAAACCACCAGACCCGATACGCCACTGATACACCAACACAACAACTGTAACAGATAATGTGACGGAAGGAAGGAACAGAAAGATATGATGATTCCTCGGTTCAGTGTGGGAGAGCTTCCACGACAGGGTTCCACTGGCATGCAGAAGAGACCTTGTTTATTCACTCGCACTGACAAACACACTCGCATTCACATACTGCCCCTCTTTAGAGAGCGGAGACCCCGAGACCTGCAAACCCACGTTGATACCAACATCACAAGAAACTGCCAGGCCTGACGAAAAAAAAACAGCCAAGGATACACATCCAATGACTCATAACCCACGACATCAAGGGAAGCTGTTTGACGACCCACACACAGGATCCGGAGAGGGGACAAGACCTTCGTTCACGACTGAGAGACTGTGAGCCAGCACTGAAGACAAGCGCTCTCGTGCTGAACGGGCATCAACCGAAACTGGCATCGAATGAAGCACAGGATGGACACTGTGCAGGGGTGGAGGATGCAGAGAAGAGGAGGGATGGATGGATGGATGGATGGTTGGAGAAATGATAATCAACACAACCAGATACGAGATACATGCAGGAAAAAATATAAAGAGAGAAAGACGGAGACACAGGACAAACAGAGCTTAATAGAAGGGTTCTGGAAGTAAAATTCCCACTGAAAATATTCAGTTACGATAATGTATACATCCCTCAAAACACACATGCCAAGATTTTTGGGATTTTAAAGTAATGCTATACACTAATGTAAATGCTAGTGATATTTGGTGGATCACAACCCAAAACCCTATATTTTGTTGGAAATTCATCTAACACTTATTCAATATTTGGCCTGGTTTTTAATCCATGTGCAGTAAAATGAGACTTTTCCTGCTGTTTATGCATTTACAAACCTGTAATTTCTCCTAATCAGAAAGTATAATTTTAAGAATTTTGGACCACAAAATTAGTCATAAGGGTCAATTTTTTGAAACTGAGATTTATACATTTATAGGATAGGACAATGTTTAGCCGTGATGCAACTATTTGAACATCTGGAATCTAAGGGTGCAAAAAAATAAATAAATAAATAATTGAGAAAATCACCTTTTAAAGTTGTCTAAATGAAGTTCTTAGCAACACACATTACTAATCAAAAATTACATTTAATTTAATATATTTACGGTAGGAAATTTACAAAATATCTTAATTGAATGTGATCTTAATATCCTAGTGATTTTTGGCATAAAAGAAAAATCGATAATTTTGACCCATACAATGTATTTTTGGCTATTGCTACAAATATACCCCAGCTACTTATGACTGGTTTAGTTGTCCAGGGGCATATTTGAAAATGAAATGTTATATAGCTAATGTTACCTATGCAGTTTCTGCTAATATGCCTGATTACCCATTTCTGAGATCATTTTTCTCTGATTTGTGGATATTGCAGTACTTCAGTGGGGATTTGGCATTTAAATAGGATTTTTCCCCTCCAAAAAAAAAAAAAAAAAAAAAAAAATCAGATTAAATCAAATTAAAATCAGTGATTCTCAGCTTGTACCAGTGACCGTACATAGTGCATATTTTATTTTATTTAGTTTCATTTATTATATGAAAGTCAAGAAAATGAATGAAAAAAATACTTCTGGACCCAAGGCTGCTTAAAAGTGAGCAGTCAATATTGAGCTCTTTAGCTGAAAGCATTGAGCAAAAACCAAAAAATAAATCAGAACAAGAAAAAAACAAAAAAAACAACAACAACGAAGACTGACAGTTAAAGAGTGAAAGCGGGAGTAAAACAGAAAGGGAAAAAGGACAGTCATCCATGCCAGCAAGGATAAGAAAGGTGGAGAGGTCAGAGGTCAGAGGGCGGATAGGCTGGTGGGCAGGCAGGTAAACACGCAGGCAGAGAGAGGACCGACCTCCTCTGGAAGATTCTGCCACAAACAGCATCAAGTGTAGAGCGAACCACGTTCCCCCACGCCACCGAAAGAGAAATCACACACATACACACACACACCACCAGCTTGTGAGACAGAACTGCAGTCAATGCAGTGGGAATCATTTATATAGGGTTTAAAAAAAAGAAGAAAAATCACATATAAAATATATCAATATACCGATGTTGTTAATGTTAACTAAAATTATTAACATCAATTTAAATAAAGATCAAATAAAATAAAAAATAAATATTCAATTATATACTTAAACTTAAAAATGACAAATCACATAACATAATTACCAAAGATTAAATTACAATGAAAAAAAAAATCCAATTAAAAATATTAATAATATATTATCAGCATATAAATAACACTAAAAAAAACAGCTCAGGAATGTACTAGCTGATGGACGAAGGGGAAAAAGTATAGTCTAAGATATTTGATATAAGAATTTGTAATAAAAATCAAAGTTTTGAAGTCATACAGTATTACTTATTATTTGTAAGTAATGTATTTGTATATATTAATGTGCTTGTAATTTCATTTATGGCACTTTCAATGATACAAGAAAACAAGCATGAAAATAGATGTTTATTAGATAAGTCCCTGTTTGCTGGCACGTATTTCCACTGAAAACCTGAGAAGAGAAGGTGTGATTACCGAACACCGGCATATAAGTATCTCTCCTAGGTGGAAAAAAAAAAATCATTAAGAGTTTCTTCACAATCTCATAATGTGAGATGCATATTGAGCCGACTCTTAAAGACGAGTCAAAATCCAAACTGTTCTTATACACATATAAAACGATAAAAGCTTGTGTTAACTGGAGATCATTTGTGCTACAGTATCACCAGGGATGCATTATTCCTTTGGTTTAAAACTTAATTTTAATTGTATTTATTTGTCTATTTACTGCTCACAGATCTAAATATTACTATTTTTTTCTATATATAAACAGGATTATTTATGACAAAGTATTTATGGGAATATTTAGAATATCTTTTGTTGAGGTTCTTGTGATAAGCCAAATTCTGAAATGAGGTGACAACACAAAATGTCATTTCGCTTCTCTTATTTCCATTTGTATTGGCTTAATGTGAGTAACATTTCACGTATTGCCTCAAGGAGTTCCGCAGAAAAAAAACAGTTAACTCAGATAAACTTCACTACACAAGTCACAACAGCTGTTTTCTTTAGCAAACCCTTTTACATCTGAATATTGTGTTATTGCTGTTATTGTGAATTGTATTAAGTTGCATTTCCTAATAAAGTTACCAGCCAACTCTCGAGCATTGCATTTACTTGCCAAAGGCAATTTTGGTGCTTATCAAGTGAAATGTTCAAAAAGAAATGATCTCAGATAGTATTGTTCTTTTACAAAACAGCTTGAGGATGTAGCTCACCAACAAAGAAATCCACAAAACACCACAGCCAAATTCCTGCTGTTGTGTCATTAGTTATGCTTTTCCCATTCAATTGTCAGCCTTAATCCTATTTTTTGCTTTTCAGATTGAATTAGTTTCGCGATTCTCATATGATATTACTATTGCTTTCATGATTCTGCGTCGCTGTGTCACAACACAAGGACACATGTCACGCCGGGCTGTCGAAAGCGCTCGGATTGTGGGTAATATTACTCAACGGCACTCTTTTTATACTCACAGGAAGTGGGCCGAGGTCACCAGGGTCCAGGGATGCTTTTGTCCTCATGTGAACAGGATACTTTAAGCGAGGATCTTCCTGAAAAGAGAAAAAGAGAGAAGTTGACACACACTCAGATTTTCCCAGAAGGTTTTATCCTCATTTAGCAGTAAATTGCATTTGCTGTCTGCTGCCAAAATGCAGTTCTTCAGGCAATAAGGAAGTAATACTGGAACGATTGTGTTTCTTTCTCGCCTCATGGGGAGATTATGCAGTAATTACGCATAGTGAACTTTTTAGTTTTCTCGGTGGACATTTCTAAACCACCTGCAGGATTTAATAAAGACATGCTTCGTAAACTACAGTGTACTATTTAAAGCAATCGTGCAAAGAAGAGATCGATTTGTTTTCATTTTAAACCTGTCCAATTACAAAGAACCTCCGAAGAGGATGCAATACATTTGACACAGAAATGGACAAAGGCGAGTCTGTGCTGTGGGAAATTAGGGCACTGGAGAGAAGCTGCAGTTCCTCTGTCAGACACCAGGTGGCATACTGATTCTGAGTGTATCATGTTTGCATCACCAGGGGCCTCCCTCCAGCTATGGGGCACTGAAGTGTGCAATTGTGAGCAAGACTGTGTGTGTGTGTGTGTTTGTGTGTGCGTATCTGTGAAAGTCTTTTTTTCTCCAAATACCTTTCACGCATCTTAATGTAGGCAAAAGGGAAGCATTTAAAATATTAGATCTTACTTTTAAACATTTGAGAAAACAGCAACCACTAAATTTATTATTATTATTATTGATTATTTTTATTATTTCAGTAAATTAGCAGTTTGTATTGGAGACAGTGTAATTTTAGTATAGCTGATGTACTTTTATAGTTTTTGTTAATATTTTTAATCTTTATATTTTCAGTTTTCATTGAAATTTTAGCTCAGTTTTAATTTATATTTATATTTATATATATTTATATTTATATTTATATTTATATATATATATATATATAAATACAGAATAATAATATAAATATTTTAAAAACATGAAGATTTTATTTAGTTATTTTAGTACTTCAAAATACATATTTTTTCAGCTACTTGACAAAGCAATTCTCATTTATTATTCATTTAGTTGTATATTTTTTTTTTAAATAAAATATTTTATAAGTTTATTTAAATGTTAAATGTTTATTTAAATAGTTATTTTTTTTCAATAACTCGAGACATTTAAGAGAGATATATAATGTTTTGCAAATTATACACATTAAGAAATAAAAGTATAGAATTAAGCAATAAAAAAGTCATTAAACTACAACAATAAAAACTGCACCATGAATATTATATAATTCATGATTTATTACGCATGCATGCATAATAGAAATAAAATAATAAAATATAAATACAAAATTAAAAAAATTAAAAATAAGAAAAAAAATAAAACAAAAATAAAAATAAAATACTTATATAAATAAAGTTCTATACAGTTCTCTGAAAACTCCACAGCTGCAAGCACACAATACAGGTGGATACTGTCTGCCTGTCGTGAGAAAAAGCCGACCAGTCAAGCTCCAGGTCAAACTGCTGACGGTATTTGTATCGTAGTAAACAAATAGATAATAGCAGTGATCACAGCTGCACATAAACCACAGTTATGTCAGCAAATGGAGTTGTGGGTCTGTTCCAAAACCTAAAGAGCTGCTGTGCTGCAGCATCACAAAACATATGACTACAAAAAATGACTATGGCCGCACACATGATTATAACAGGGCTTGTCACTACCATGTTACTAAGCTTGATTTTAATTTGGTAAGGCTATAAATATATTTTATAGTGATCTTTTCACTCATGGCCATCTTGCATTTTTTCCCTCAGAGGTCATTACAAAGCATTCTGGGATTGCCCTTACTATGAACTTAACTAGTTTTAGAGGAGATTTTGTGAGTGTTTGTCTTACCCATGTGGTGGTTCTGCTGTTATGGTCGATGAAGAACGGCCGTCCATTGGGTGCTATTCTCATTTCCCATCCAGGGGGCAGGAAGCTCTGATTTGCTTTATGCTGGGATTTGGGTGAGCTGTAGGGAGAAGGCTGCGGGGACTGAGGGTTGGAAAACGTGTCCTTTACGGCTCGCCGTATCTGGGCGTTATTGGCTCCCTGCAAAAGGAAACAGAGCCAACGTTAATTATTTCCCTGTTTGCCAGACTCTATTATTTCGTTTTACAGCTGTGTATAATTCATTAGAATTTTGTGTAAGAAAGACTTTTACGAATGGGGTGTGTCAAAAAATTGAAAAGATTTGGAAAACGCAGTGCGTGTTAATGAGGCGGCACGCTGTTATTTAATCCTGCTAAAATTTTAATTAGTACACAACTCAGTAGGATTTCACCTCCATTTCACCTCTGGATGTCTTTCCCTCTCCGTTTTTTTTTTTTTTTTCCCCAAAAACAAATGTTTCCTTTTCAACACTGTAATTAAAATTCACATGGCCCTCTGCGACCCTGATCATTTATAAATACAACCCAGTATTTCTTTCTGTAAACTTTCAAACCTTCATGAAATGTTTACTTAATATTCTACAAGATCTTCTGACTTCATATGCGGAAAATGTTGCACCTTGCATAGTTGCTTATCTGATGAATGAATTCTGGGTATTCTTTCCTTCTGAAAGCTAAACCAATAAAGTCAATAAGATGAGAACAAGGAATAGGACTGTGTTCCCAGAGTCTTAATAACACAGAACAAGAACCACCTCTTAACTTTATGACAAAGCCTATCAACATTAAAGGAAATGTAACATAAAATTAGATATTTTTACATTACTTTCAAAGCAGGCGCTTTACAGAAATCCCTCGTACTTCATTTTATTCTTCTTCACATACTTCTCAGCAACTAATCCAGCTCCTAACTTAACACTCAGGCTTTTGTGAATCATTTTAGCCATTTTACAAACTTTATACTTAAGGAATTTAAGATAACTTTTTTTAATTTGTACAAACAGTAAAAACAGCAGTTCCACAAGTCTACAGCATCATAAATAATATTACAATATCTAAAATATTATATTATCTTAAATAGTAGAGCAATATTATTATAATTAATATATACATATAATATAATTTTAAAAACAAATGCAAAACCAGAAGTCTATAACTTCACAAATAATATCATAATATCTTAATTACATGATCATTGATAATAAATAGAAGATTATATATTATTATGAATTAAAAATACATAATATATAAAATAATTATATTATATTATATATTATATAAAATACAAATTCAAAACCACTAATCTACAGCATCATGAATATTATTATTATATATAAAATATGATACGATCATTAACAAACAAATATAGGAATATTAATATGACAAATGATACATTCATTATATATAAAATAATATATTACATGAACAAATCCAAAACCACTAATCTACAGCATCATAAATAGTATTATAATATCTAAAACATTATATTATCATTAAAAATAGAGGAACATTATTTTTAATAATAATAATAATAATAATAATAATAATAATAATAAAGGCCAATAATAATTGTTATTATATTATATTATATTATATTTAAAAATCCAATAGTATTAACAGCATTAATTTTAAATTTTGAAACTATTTGAATGTTGATGTTGAGTTAATGATTACTAGAAAATATGCATGACACAGTATAAGAAAATCAAAATAACTGATTGTCTGTTGGTCCTATGAGGATCTGTCACTATATATCAAGTTGTACAATACAATGTCAAACGCATAACGCAAAACCCTTTTCTTATTGGTGATGCAAGCAATCCTCAAGATTTTTTCTCTATTCTAAGATCAAATACAAGATACCGATTTCATTTGATTCCACAACTTGCTTCCTGCTTAGCAAAAATTGCCGTTCTGTGACAATATCTGCAAAGTGTTTCATGTTTCATGACGCTTCGGTTAAGAGATGCGTTGAAGCCGTAGTTTTGTTTAAAATATCGAGCTCAAGCTATGACAGAAAGAATCAAGAGGGACAGAAGAGGGATTTTAATCAATACCACACCCCATGCCTTTTTGTCAGCTACCATGTTTTTTTACACGGAAGTGTGTGGCTGTAATTAGCAAGAATTGCTGTGAGAGCAAACACAAGACATTTACTCCCCAACATCTGCAGATTAGCCACAAGAGCTATTGTTTATTCCATTAGCAAAGTCATTCTCCACAGTGGAGACCATTAGCTCTGGCTGAGGCCCATCATCGCAGATAGAATTGGTTGCCATTTTCAAAGGAATATTCTGGATTAAATTACGATTTGAGCTCTATAAACACCATATGTGGCCTGTTTTCGATTACCACTGGAAATAATTGCGATGCGTTTATAAAAACAAACAGTAAAAACAGCACTTGCACAAGTATAAGGCATCACAAATAAATAACAATATATAAAAAAAGTTATAATAAACTATATAAAATGTAAAATTTAATTAAATTAAAAAATGTCATAACATTAATTGAAAGCATGTTATGGGAAAGTTTAGTAGGTATATATGGATATATTTCAGAACAATGTACAATAAAAACAAAATAAGAAGTAGGTTTCAGGTCAGACATGGATTTAGAGCAAGAGAACACAAAGGAAACTATGAAGTCATAGCTGTTTGAGAGGTTAAACGTCTTTTTGGCAATGGTGACACCTTGGCGCGACTCACGATAAGCAAACGGACAGCTGCCCCAACCCAAGTCTTAGGTAGCGTCAGCTGATACGAATTTACAACGTGGGGGTAGAAGCCCTGTTCCCTCCATGCACACGTAAATGTTGATGAGTACATTAAAACTTGATACACACAGCAGCTGCTCAATTCAACTTTGTGAAGATTTCAACATCACGAATAAGGACTAAACTTCTGAAAGTCTGTGGGATGATTACAAATACAGTACATGTCAGTCACGTGTTCTTTAAAGATCTGTTTTATAGTCAATCACATCTTAGATTCCCATCTTATATTCGACCAACTGTGTGTGGATATTGTGATTATATTACACTGCACTGTTGCAATGGAAATAAAACGGGTGTGAAACCTGGTTTAAAATTAACACTGTCTACCACCAAAATGTGATGAAAAAACTGTCTTTGTCAACTGCACAAATCATAATCTAAATCTCACTTATGTAAGTGACACGATTCAAATCAAAGACACACAAACTGAAGGAAACATATGTCGACACTTGCGCTTTGTGCAAACAACTTTTTCCTCAGAAGTTTATCTAGAAGGAATCTTTTTTTTCTGCAGAACTCTGTGTCAACACATATAATAAATATTCCTCACATTAAGCCAACAAAGCGAAAATATGAGGAACAAAACCACAATGTGTACGAGTCAAAACAATGACTGGCACTGTTGTCACTAATTTGCAGGGGAAAATAAACAAAAAGCAAAATATGGCAAGTACAAATGTCAAGTACAAAAAAAAAAAAGGTACAAAAAGTACACACAAAAGCACAAAAAGTAAAATAAAAAAGACAGTAAAGACAACTACAATGTTATTGTTATAAGACATTTAGATCTGATGCTGGAAAAACATCTGATGAAGAACAGACCGCCGTTAGCTTTAGCTAGGCTTTGCTACCTGCAGAATGGGCCGCGTCCAGGTGGTGCTACGGTTGTTGTGGTTGACGTAGTACGTTCGTCCCTTGGGGTCTTTGCGCTCCTCCCATCCTGGTGGAAGGCCTGGTGTGGTCATGGCATAAGAGGCTGATGGAGACTGAACAGAGTGAAAAGAACAGATGAGTTTGCATATTCACAAAACAAAGCAGCAGGAGAAACTTGGTGATATTAAAATCTGTATCACTGTCAGTTCTGCTACAATGAAAGAATCTGTTTAGATTTTATATCAGGGTCATATCTGTATGAGAAGCCTTGTTAACTGATATGACATTCAATATGATATGCGGGAATATTATACACATAAAACCAGAACGCTAGCACATTTTCACAAACACAGTTGTAGATTCAAATACACACATAAGAACACCTAAGCAACACAACATCCAAAACACACTCCACACAAGGTGACATGCTTTTATAGTATTATGGACGCATTTGAAATGCATCCGATAAATATGTCTGGGTGAATTTATATGTAGAGTGAAGATGGACAAGTTGGGGTGTAAACTGTTCAGTCTCTAATTTTACAGTTAAACACAGACTAAAAACTGGTAGAAAATGAAAAATAAAATATTTATGAAATGAGATGTGCCACCAAATAAAGAGTGCTCCTAATAAAAAATGGTTAAACTATTTAATTAAAACTTATATGTATAAAAATGTATATATACACACTTAAAAATATAAATTACATTAATTTTAAATAATAACAATTATTATTATTCTTAACCATCTTACTTAAATGAAAATAAATTAATTAAAAAATTAACACTGACAATCTAATATCAATATCACATAAAATAGTAAGTAGGTGCCATCAATAAAGAATGCTCCTAATAAAAATGAATACATTTAACTGAAACAAATTATGAATATTTAGAAATATAAATATAAAGTAATGAAATGTAATTATATTATTAATAATAATAATAATAATAATAATAATAATAATAATAATAATGAATATACTTAACCACCTCTAAATAAGTAAATAAGTAAATAAAAAAGGAGAAGAACCAAGAAGACAGGAGAGCACAAATGTACAACATGTGAACTTTACCATGGTGTCCTCAACGCCTGTGACCGTTTGTGCTCTTGTTCGTCGGGTCTGGGAGCTCTGCTGGACAATAACAGCTGCTTTTAGATGGGACGGGCAATTGCCCTGTTTTGGGCCAGTGGGAGAGGGGAAATGAGGGCAAATGGAAGGACAGGGTCAGCCAGAAAGTGTAGATGGGGAAGTGATTTTAGGGTGGTTTTGGTTATTTTAGTTGATTTGGCAGAAGGGGGTGATTTTGTGAGAGGTGCCCTGCGGTGTGACGTAAGGATACAGCAACCCAAAAAACTGGTGTAACGAGATGTGATTAGATGAACTCCAGGGGAGTGGATTTAATTGGAAATCACTGTTGGATGATTAGAATTGAGAACACATCAAGATTTGATTAAAGAGTGATAGGAGAGTGAAAGAAATGCCCAGGTGCATATTTGTAGAAAAAAGAATCATTACTTTGCAATTAAGAGATGATTAGAGTGTCAACATTTTGCTTTTGTCTTATAATGGCAGTAAATCATTACAGGATTTTCATTTTTTGTAAGCATTCCTTTAATATAAGTCATAAAATCAAACCATGAAACTTAAATAGCTAAAGAATAAACACATTTGTAATATATACTCACATGCTAACCAAGGCTGCATTTTTTTGATCAAAAATACAGTAAAAAGAGAAATATTCTGAAATATTATTAAACATAACTGTTTCTCATTTTAATATATTTTATAATGTAATTTATCCCTGTGATGGCAAAGCTAAATTGAGCAGCCATTACTCCAGTCTTTAAAGTCAGACATCATTATAATATGCTCTAATAATTTCAAGTATTACTGTTTTTACTGTATTTTTAATTGCTTCCATAAATGCAGCAATAATAATGACTGATCGTAACTGAGACTGTCCTGAGATTACACTGCGTCCACAATGACAGATCTAAAAGATTTCCAAGAATCATCCAAATAAGTAGCTTCATTCAGCATTTCAAACTGACTCACTTGCCCACTGACTCACCGACTATAAACACAGAGGAAACGACACCTGGGTTAGTATCCGACTGGCACTCAGAGTTTACATTTCAAATACTGAAAGAGTCAACCCTCTCACAGACAATGAAATGCCTTCCATCTGCTTTTACATGGACGTAATAAAAGACACTCCTGTCTCAAACAGGGCAATCCGATTAGCCATCCACTCAAGCAATGATTGCACATTTCCACTCGTGTGAAATGTCAGCCCCCTCGCACACAGGGACAGGAAGTGTGGGGGAAATGCCACCTCTCACCTACGCTAATATCAGACAGATTTGCTGTGACTATAGCGAAATCCCTCATCTGCAGCTCTCAGAAGCACTTCACAGCCAGAGAGAACCGGGCCATCAACCAATCGGCCTCTTGTCAGAACAAAGTAGACACGACGCAGAAAGGGTGCGGAACGGGCCGCTATTTAAAGCGGATTCAGGCGGATGAGGAAAAGCATTTTTTTCCCAGTGTAAAGGAAATGTTACTTCAAAGCTTCAAAGTTCAAGAATGTTGTTGAAGTGTGGAGTTAAAAGATTAATGTGACTATATTCAAACTACTATGCAGGTGGACAGACTTTGGACATTTAAGACTGCTCTTTAAAATGATCCCAGGCATTAGGAGATGCTTTGAAAAAGCTTGGAGAAGAATAAGCTTCGAGTGTAATTCACAAGTAAATCAGGAACTGACAGAGATATAACACTTAAATAAATAAAAACAATACATATTCATCAATGTAATTTTATATCAATATGACTTACTTTGTTCAGAGGAACAGAAAGGAAAATATTGTGAAGAGCAAAAATAGTAAAAAGTTTTTTTTGGAAATAAATTAATACTTTTATGCAAAAAGCCTGCTTTAAATTGATCAAAAGTGACAGTAAAAACATTTAGAAAGTTTAAATAAATGCTTTTTTAACCTTTAATCAAATAATTCTTAAAAGAAATAAAAAAATATTAAGCTGTAAATCAGCATATTAGATTAATTTTTGTGGGATCAAAATTCAGCTTTGCATCGCAGGAAAAAACTACATATTTTACATAGAAAACAGTCATTTTAGATTGCAATAATACTTCACTATATTACTGTTTTTGCTGTATTTTAGATAAAAAAAAATATTGATTTTTGTGCTCTACAAAAAACTCCAGTAGGCTTGGAACAATATTAGAATGAGTAAATGATGAATTATGGGTGAACTACTCTAGAGTCATTTACATTTACATTACATGTATTCATTTAGCAGATGCTTTTATCCATGACGACTTATAAATGCATACAATTGAAGCAATCAAACCAACAAAAGAGCAATAATATGTAAGTGCTATGGAAAGTCCTGGTTAGTCATGTGTTGATATGCTTCTGAAAAGCTTGTTAGCACAACTACTATTCATTGTGTAAGCTCTACAAACAACTGAATCATACAAGGTTTACAAAAAAAAAAAAAAAAAAAAAATCACATTTGCTTTATGCCTATATAAGGTTTAACAACTGATCTTAATACACAGCACAAGGTTATTGGAGCTCTCCTGTGTGAGCTGCCAGATCTTATCTTGGAAATTCCCAGCATGCATTGCTCTAAATGCCACAATACAATAATGAATTGGACACCAAAGCATTCAAGGGACTAACCCAACCTCATGACCCATCCACAAACCTCATTTCAAACAGACTTATCGCACACAGTAGCAGACGGGGTCATCAGACTGTCACGTCTGCAGGAACTTTTCAGAAAATAAATACATAAATGTTTCAAGGCTGGGAATCATGCCATTTAAATGAAGCACAATTGCTTCAGAGATGTGGTGCACTTCCAGTGAAACATCCAGTGTCTGTGTCAGTTTCCTGTCTCATGCAAACGGGAGCAGTTCACACGGTGACCTCATCCACATGGGTAATGTAATTTTACCATATGTGGCTTATCTGCTGTAAAACAGGATCACTTAAAGAGACAGCGCACTATTTACCCACTCAATGTTTTGCTTGTGCATCTTAAAGCATGAAACAAACTGCATTATTGCTGCTTGTAACAGTGAGAAATTTAGGCAAGCTGTCTCTTAAACACTGGAAATGCCCCCGTTCAGTGGCGTAATCGATTACGAGGCAGCACTTTTATAGAACGCAGCACTTTTTTTACAAACATTACTGAGCTGCACTGTTAAATGATCCATTAAGAGAACTCCCACAGTCACATTATCACCATGAAAACACGTCAGTTTCATCCGATGACATCATAATCACCACTACAGCTTCAATAAATCAATCCTAGGAGCGTAATAATACCTCATAAGTCACTCTGAATTACCATTTGACATACGCACACAAAAACTCCACAAACACATAGACAGGTGCTACATTTCTGACCAAATGTCATTTTCGGTTTAGTCATTTTCATAATATAATGTTTAAGAGATCAGTCAAACATGAATAAATGAATGTTTAATTTTTTATTTTTTAATATATAATATATTAATCAAAGTGTCATGACATTTCTAACTACCTGTGCATTAATGATCTGTCAAGCATTATGTAATATGACTTTCCTTTTGATTCTTATTCAATAGATATATTAGAAAGAGGACGGATGTTATGAGTAAGAGATGGAAAACGTTGTCAGGCCGGATTTGAACCTTGAACCAGGCCGGATTTTGTCACCTATATGAGCATCAAAGCTCAGCGTGTCAGGAGTGTCATGGCTCCAAAGTTTGTTAAAGTCAACATGAAAGATTACTTGCAACCCATTTTAATGTGCAGAGCCTTTTATTTAGATAAAAAATTATGAAGACGAACATGTTTCTCTCTTTGAGAATTTCTAGAATTGTTTTGGAATTGTTTTTGGAATGAATCGGAATTGATGAATCATTTATAATAAGGTCAGGAATGTGTATTAATTAAGTAAATAGTGTCGATTTTAACTTCTTGTTGACTTTATAGCATTGTATAAAGTGTTAGGAAAGATTCCTGTTGTCACATTCATGGCACTCCCAAAAGCAGCCAAGATGTTCACTACAGACAACACGAACATACTGAAATCAGGTGAACTTCGGGATGTGTTAGGGAGTTTATGCTCTTGATTTGACACCGAAAGAGTGAAAAATGGTATAGTACTGAGAGTGAGTGGAAAAAAAAACACCACATGCAGAATGAAGGAGAGGCGAGGAAGAGAATAGCAGATGTACCGTTGGTGTGGGAGGTTGAACTTGATCACTGACTCCATCGGTCATACTAGAGGAGCGTAGCCGAGAGGAAAGATGACTCTGCTGGAGTGAGAGAAAGAGATAAAAAGGCATTAGACACTCTTATAAATAAATAAAGACGTAAATATCTAATATCTTTTGGAGTGGCCATTTTCTAAGTGGTCCTCTGAACGGCATAGGCTCTGAATTCAGCCAAGTCAGACAAACAAAAATCAGCTGAATCTGTACTTTATACTTAGAAAAAAAATTAAAATAATTTCTTATTTGTTCATTTAAATGATTAAATATTTAATAATATACATATTTTGTTTACAAACTCTGCTTTGCCAGTTGGGATGACATGACTAAATTCATACACAAAGTTCAGTAGTGTACAAACTTAACATAAAAAATAAAATACTAATTTAATAATTTCATATTTCATGATTTAATTAATATTTTTGTCATTTTGGATGTGATGTGACATGACCAAATTCATACACAAAGTTCAGTATTGTCCAAAGCCGTCTGAATTCATCTACACTCACATGTGCTATTCAGTATGTACTGAATGATACATATACATGTATATACATATACATATGCATGAATGTGTAAAAACAGTCATGCCTCTGGCGCTTATGTATCTGATACGCTTTGTGAATTCAACACTGAGACAGATGTCTTGATAGGCATCAGCAGAAGCCAGATTTTCAGTTTATACCTCTCTAGGTCCCTTGCTTTTTTATTTATTAAACATTTAGTCTAATTTGACTATACTTCAGCCACAAAGAAAGAGTGTAGCAACTTCAGGTCTGTTTAACACAGATTCTGTCTGAGCCTATTACAGACAGTTTTTTCATCTAGACAGGTAGACTACATTGTCTGAACAAATAAGCAATGTATTATCCAGTTTCATTATTTGCAAATACCACAAAAGCCACTCAGTCCAAAAGATTGAATTTTAAAAACAATCCAGTCTGAAGTACAGTGTGAACAAAGCAATAGTAAGAGATTTTTCCCAAATGAGTGGCTCCTTTCTGCAGAAGTTCACAGAGGACTCCTGTGCTGCCTCCACAATGACTCACTGAGTGATTCAGCATGAGTGTACAGAGGTGCACGTGTGTGGAGTCAGCTATTAGTTTTGACAGTCTTAACAACATAATTTGACTCACCATTTCAAGAAGTTCTCACATAATACCCACATGAGTAGCTGTGCTGATATAGAGCCATATCACACAGCTACGAGTGTGATATTGCATTTATGCAACAGTTTGATGGCGCAAGTGTGTAAATAAGAAACAAAAACCCTTTTGTGTGACTAACTACTTTCTGAATGTCCGCTGAGGAATATCAAACATAGATGAATAGATGACAACAGATTTAAAACTTTGTTCTGTCTTACCACAGCAGAGCTGGGTCCTGGGATTTCTCCGTTCGTGTCTGGAGCGAGAGACAATCTAAGGCTGATTTCATCTGAGAATTCTGGAGCGCTGGAGAGGGGCATCGCCAGAGAGGACGGTCCAGACAGAGAATGGTTCAGACCGTCTGTCATTAAAGTTGGGTCCTCCTCTGATATGGGTTCCCATGACTGGAAAAGGGGGGATAGTCATGAGAAATATAAACATAATAATGCTTTTATTAAAGAAATGGCACTAAATATGTAAAAACCTCTGAGCTTTATTTAGAACCAGGTGCTTTTCACAAAAATGATGATGCTATCTAGTTCACATCATGGCTGCAGAGGTCAGGGTTAAATACTAACGTCGTCTATGTCCCTGATGTCCAGCTGCTCATTTTCCAGGTCTTCGCTAATGTGCCGTCGAGAGCGGAAAACTCTGTGGGCTTCCTGGTTAATCTGCCGCAAGTGATTATCATTTTCCGTTTCTGAAACCACATCCCTAAAGCACAGACAGGGAGAAAAAAAAATTGTTCCACACATATCAGAGTATGGTAAGGCTGTCAGAAAATCATGATAAATTCAACATAATGGCACATCAACTAGTCACTTGCAGATGAATCTGCGAGATCTAGATTTTATGTCACAAAAACTGTCACATCAATATCCTTGATTTTAGTTTTTCCAGTGTTTTTGATCATTTTTACATGTACTTTTTTGATAAATGACAAAAGGGGTCACATACACACTACTGGGCCTCTTCCACTGTGTGGTGCGGTTGTTGTGGTTGACGTAGTATGTCCTTCCCAGGTTATCCACCTTCTCTTCCCAGCCCGGAGGCAGTGGAGGCAGGAGCTGCTGAGGTCTCTGTGAACCTGGATCTGTGGAGTCTGCCACTTCCCAGCCCTGAGAAGAACAAAGTGAAAGACAGAAGAGTCAGTGAGCGTGAGACAGTATTTTAGCAACAAAAATGTTCATTACAAAAAATCTAGGGACAACGTTATTTTCAAGAACATTTCAAAAGTCGAAAGTCTCAAAGTGGTAATTTTTTTCAAATGTTAAATACTTTCTCCTATTCCATCTTAATGCGTTATGATTATGATTAGTATTGCAGCTGCTATGACACAGCACTCTCCTCTAGCAGAGAGAGAAAAAAAATATATCAAACCGAAATGAAAACTGAACAGTGGGAATAAAAGTCACAGAACAGGAAGAAAGTTAAAAGGAAGGAAATGCCAGACAGTCAAACGGTTCAAGCCAAATGGCATACTTTAAACGAAAAATGCCAAGTAGTCTGTGGGGATGAGGATGAATAGACACTAAAATTACTACGAAGCAGGACAGAAAGCAAGAAAGGAGACATTTAAGTGTGTCTCCATTCTGGATAGAAAACACATCAAGCCATCTTTCAGTTATTTGTCATGGTCATTAATAATGGAGTATATCTGCTAAAATGGTCTACATCTACATATCTCTGCATCTAATGTAAATCTACATGTTTCGACAACTACAAATCCATGTACATGATTTCTTCAAAAATAAAAGGCAAATTTCAGTTATAATTTTTATCTTTCAAAAAATGTGCTGTAATTTAGATGCCACTGTCCTTATTATTTATTATGAATTAATTTATTACTAATTTACTTACATTTCGGCATGTCATATTCATTCATTTTAGTTCATTTAGAAGTCAGTTGATGATTTCGATGATAAATCAGATTGTCTGAATCAATTTACTATATTAAAAAAAACATTGTTAGCGCATTATTAATTGTATTATCTTTTATCTTGTCATATATTTTTAAAAAATAGATATAGGAAAATAGAAAAAAAAAATTCCGTGTTGAGACATTCGAAGGAGCGAGTGAGAGATATACAAGAATGTTTCTGCTAATGGGTCGGTTTTACCTCAGCTTCTTCTCTCATCTCGCTGCTTTCCTCCTCATGTCCTCCGTTCTTTGGCAGGTAGGCCATCTTCAGCCTCAGGTAGCCTTTCACCCGAGACTTATGACTACAGGACATACAAGCACGTCATCACACAAGTCATCATAGAGTACAGTATACTAAAAACAGCATTTTTTAAAACATATTATTTTGAATTCTTTCCATAAGTGGAGGAAAATTAGTAGAAATTTAAATGCTTGAATAATTATTTGAAGTTATTTTAATTTGTTAAGAGCCTCAATATTTTTTCCTATAAACTAAATAGTTTTTTAAAGGGTTTAAGAATCACTGTATAGTGAAGTATAGTTTATAGTGAAGTAGAGTCATCAAGGATAACATTAAAATAAAGCAAAGTGCAGTCCACATGCATTAACTGTCCCTGTGTAAAATCTTTGGCTGTAACTATAGCCACAGAGCATTAAGGGGATTCACAGGTGTTCTTGTGTTAGTTGCACATTTCGTCCCGAAAGAACATACAAATCTCAAATGTTCTGTATTGTATCTCACGTCCAGTCCTCTGAATAAGGTCAAAGTGCAAAACCAACACTGTAGTAACTTTATATATAACAGCTAATGTTCCTGTACTGAGTTTGTGAAAGCTGCATGACCACTGACCTTCTTGGACGCAGGAGAAAGTCTTTAAATGTGTACGGCCGTTCCATCGCAGGGTCCTCTGTCTATACATCAACAAAACACCACAGAAAATAAACAAACATGCATCAAATCTGGGCCAGTTTTAGTGGAGTCTTATAAAGGATAACTGTTTGGGGGTTGGAGAACGGGAGATATAGACCCTTGGATGATGTCCAGCTGTCTTATGTAACACTGTTCTCCTGTTACATTTAAACTGCCCACAGGTTGGATACTCACGGCTGGTCATTAGTGGCTACAATTTGATGGAATTGGCACCTCTGCCAGTGCCTGAAACCAAAACTATGTGAGGAAAGTTTGGAGGCCCTGAAGGAAAACGGGAGAGTTTTCCTGTTTGGCAAGTCTAGATCAAACAGGAGGTGAAACGTATTCAGATTCAAAACCAGTAAAACCAAAAATCCGCAAGGTAGCTTAATCAATAAACAAACTCCAAAGGAAATATAAATCCATATATACACGTCTGGTCCAAGTATAGGAAACCGCTTTTAAATATTCAGCAATAAGAGCAGGCAGAGAAGGAGCGCGTGGTCTGGACTGCAACCACGCAGAACTGAACAGTAGATATGTAGGCGGCCGCAAGGAAAACAGACCAGACTCTGTGTGTGCGAGCCTAAATATGCAATCCAGCACAGAAATCTCACTTCTCCACTGGAAATAGTTTAAATAAAAACAAGAGCTGTTCCATTCCTAAATGTCCAGGAAAATGATCTTTTGCTCAAAACAAATAAACTGGAACAAAATACCATATTGAAAACCAATGATTTTGTCAAGCACAAAATTTGCCAACACCTATATTTTTTGAGACACTGCATGGTTTGGACTATTCTGAAGCAATAAAGTACTAGATATTTATTACTGTACTAAATATTTAAATATTTATATTATTTTTCAAATGAAAATATTCTGTTAGAAAATTATAAAAGTTAATTGTAATAAATATTTAACTTTCAAATACATTACATTTTATAGCACAAAATATATTTATATTTTAAAAAAACATTTAAATTGTTTTTCAAACTAAATATTTTTTAAAACATTTATTTATATTTTTCCAAACACATAACAATATAAAAGTTTTAAAAAATAAATATTGTATAACACTTATATTCATTTTTAATGGCAAGAATATATTTACATTTTCCATCACATTCCTATTATTATTTATATTATATATATTTGCATTAATGATACTTAATAATTATAAATAATTATTATAACAATTCTTAATAATGCTTAATTATTTACATTAATAATTTACATTTTTTCACACACATAAAACATTTTAATTGTCTTACTACTCTTATTTTGTGACCGTTTCACTTTTTTGTGCATAAATATATAACTGTAGCTGATCAGCATACATGCAGCTTGGTAACATTACTTATTCACATCCCACATTCTCCAAGTAAAATGTGGAGTCTTACACTTATATATAAATGTTTTAAAAGAGACCAAAAAATAAACACTGGAAAAAAAAAAAAAAAAAAAAAAAAAAATAACAACAGTGAGGTTCCACAGCAATAGGAAATGCTGACAGAGCTGACTCTTCCATTAAATCTCATTTTTACTCTCTCGAACTCTTCTTCTTTCACTTATGAGCGCACACAGGCTTTTTAAAGCTCTAAATCCTGAGCTCTGTAAAAAAGCTGCCACAGCAGGCTTAAGTGAGATTTACCCCCACATCTCTTCATCACGCTTGCTAAAACTTGTGAGACAGCAAACAGTTACATGTATTAACCTGAGAGCGCTAGCAAGTCTACAGGAAACCCACACACCCCGCAGGGGTTGAATGCAATATGTGACGAGTGAAATTTCATATAGTTATTGCATTTGGTAAATTCAGCAAAACATCTTATTAAAAACAAGTACTGATACAGAACTGCATTGTAAGAGCGGATATTCTTTGTAAACAAGAACTTGATTTTACAGGTTTTGGTGTATTACAAGCCTTATCTTCAGAGACAATCCAGAATATTTCATAAGATACATCAATAAATACATGCTTGAGGCACTCAAAAGAGCAGTGAGAAGTAAACAAATCTGTGAGAGAGAGGTTCACTTCAGATGAAGAACTCTGCTGCTGGAACATTCAGCTCCTTGACTGACTCATTTCCAGTAAAGCCTTTTGAGCAGGTACTGGAAATATATATGCTGCCGTTAGCTGCCTTGGAAATTGGTATGTGTGTGACATTCCTGATTGCGAAATAGGAAGATTCTAGAATGTGGACGTCTCAGAGATTCCGGCCCTTCCGTTTGCAAGTGTGACATCTGTGAAACTGAAGTCCTGCTTTCCACATTCCATCGGAAAGATGCTGCTATGACTTCTGCGCATGATGGATACTAGTTTTAGTACTAGTAATGGCCGGTGACAAACTGATGAATGTCACACACTTACAGTGTGACAGCACTACACTGATGAATTGGTTTCTAAGATGAACAGGAATGAATCACTGAAGGGACTTTCAAAGCCTGTAAACTCAATGGTAACCTGAAGGGAATGACAAATTAAAAAAGAACCAGGAGGACCGCTGGAAAAAGCAAATGCTTAAGATGTGAGAAACTCTGAAAACAAAGCCTTGAGCTTAATATAACTATGATGCATGAAGATTTTCAACATTTGAGCAATAATACTTCAGCAAAGTGCTGTAAAAACATTTTTTTACTGATACTAAGAACAGTAGTATGTGTAACTATATATTAGACCTTAATCACCACAGAACAGCTGTTAGAAGAGATGAACGGTGACCCAGGCCAAAAGAGAAAGGCCGTTTTCAAAACCAACAACAACACTTGACACGGGACTAAAGATAGAACAGGCTCCTCTTTAAGAGAGGGGAGGAAAAACACAAGTGGACAAGCCCCCATGAATGAAGTTACGTCTGAAAATGCTTCTGGCTTCTATATATTTTCCACTTCTTGAATATCTTGAGTATAAGAGTTCGTATGCTTGTTGGGAAACTAAAGACAGTGTGGTTACGTCTTGCACTTGGCCCCCATTTTCCTGGAATTTTCACTTCCCAGAATGTGGGTAAGTCATTCCTGAACCCACCTCCTCTTTCCTCCACCAGAATCCTGCTACCTCTTCTTTCATCTGTTTTTCCCATTCTCCAGCCACTTACAAACTATTAAAACACACTTGGAGAAGTCTACACCCTACAGTGTACTTTGGGTAACTAAACAATGGCTTGTTAATGTACAAAAAAAATTCAGCTCAACTTTAGACCCTCTGCTGTAATTACCTGTGGATTGCTGCAGGTAGGCACCTTTCCAAGGCTAATATCCCGTGCAAGGATGGGGCTGTGCTCGCCTCCCTGACTGAAATAGATCTTAAACTTGGGCTGTCGGGAGTTCTGTTCCTTCCTAATTTTAAATGTGCAACCTTGAGCATCATTCTTAACAATCTCACTCTCGGTCTCCATTTCTGAGATCGGGGCATGAAGATTTGGCATAGATCCGAGCCGGGAAGGAGCTCCTCTGGGCTGCAACGGCTGCGAGGCACTCCTCTCAAGACGGATCCGAGGGTACCGCACCACGCGGCTGCCTTTAGTACCTGTGATGCCCATATCACTCACGTTAGCTTGAGGAGTAGGGTTAGGGTGCCTTCCTTGGTCCTGCTGAAGCTGGAAGATGAGTCTTTGCGTTCCAGGACCTCTGTCTGAGCTTTGCTGGACAGACCAACGGTGGCCATTCTGGCCATTCTCGTTGTACGGCATGATCCGGAACTGCTGGACATCCGAGCCATCTGCAGATCTTCTTCGAATACAGAAACCTCCAATGGTAATCCCTTGATTATTGGGTACACCCAAACTAGCATAACCATTTTGTTCATCACACGGCCGGACGCAAAAGACTTGCCTCTTAGGCTGGATAGGCTCAGTACCTGGTTCCACATTTTGGTAGGATGGGGCTTCTCCTCTGTGGTAAGCTGGAGGTGGAGGTAAAGGCCAGTTTTCGCCAGGCTCAGTGTATGCAGGAGCTGGCTCCTGAGGGTACCCTGGAGGTGGATCAAAGGGCAATGCATCTTCTTGAGGTGCAGTTGTGCGTTGAAGAGATATCTGGACAGAGGTGCTCTTGGTCGTCCGTGGTTCAGTTTGACCCTGGAGCTGTGGGATGAACATGGAAGAGCTTCGCTTTAGAGAGGCGTCTGAACAAGCACCCGATTCCGGGCTCTCTGAAAGTCCTCCGTTTTGCGTCTGTGTGTGGAACATCGTGGCCCTTGCGCCGCTGTAGCCACTCTCATCTCCTTCCTCCACAGTCCCATTTAGCTGCTCCAACTCCGGCGCAGTGTTACTGCGACCTGATCCAAAATACAGCCGAAGCCGGTGAGACATTCTCCTGTCTGCCTTGATCTGTCTCTGTCCAGCTCTGGCTGGATCTGTCTCACCCACTGTTTAGTGTGTCTGATCCCCTTTTGCTCTCTCTCTCTCGGTCTTGCTCATCCACCCTCTTTCCTTTCTTTCTCTCTCTTTTCCTTACTCACAGACAGAGGCTGCGTTTCGTTTCACAGCTACCAGTGAAGCGCTGCCAGGGAGCTTAAAAGTTCAACCCACAAACTTCAAGGAGAGAGAGAGAGTGTGCGAGTAAAAGCTGGAAAGAACGGGAGAGACAGGAAAATAAAGAAAAAAAAAAAAAACTATCCCATGTGTCAAACTGTTTGAGCTGAAGTCCGATAGCGACAGACAGCAGAAATAGCCCAAGTGGCAAGCTGCATTCCAGGCATGATTGGATAAGGACGCCTGGCGCTCTTGCGAGCAAAGGTGAGGGTAGGGTGGCCAAAGTCACATGATCCAGATGGCGCCCACCCCCACTTCCCGTTAGACCCAAACAGCACTCTCTCAGCTGCTACTGATCTGTCAGAAGGAACTAGACCGCCGGGGGTGGGATGAGAGAGAGAAGGATCACAGCTGACTCAGGAAACACTCTCCACAAGCTCGTAATTCTTTGTGCTCATCCCACACACAGGGCACACTGGGCCAAGCCAAGTTGGGACATGGTGTTACCCACATCTCAAGCTGGTAAAAGAAGAATTTAGAACTACTTACTCCCAAAAATACCAAACAACACAAAAACAAGTCATCACTCGTATGGGTAACCAGGATTACCACTATCGTTAGAGACATTTTCTTAGAAATACCCAGGAAATGTACATTTACTGGAAAAAAAACTAGAGCTTTTCATGTTTGGGCCTCTGTATAGACATGCAATATTTCCCATCAAGCTTCTTAAGGGCTGGCATGGCTGAAATGTTCCGTCTCCCTTAAAAAAATACTCAAGGGAAGTTTTAAACCACAAGACAGTCACTCTCTTTCAACACAGTAACAATGAATCAGGATACAGCCTAGGGGCCATTTCATAAGAAGTAGAGAGAAATACAATCTACAATCATGACCACTCCTAAAACAAAAGCAACAAAGCAATTTACTTTACTCTGCACAGCTTAAAAACCATCTTAAATTGTGGGTAATTTCAAAAACAAAATAATTATAATGCGTTTTCCTCAAAATGACTGGAAATATGATCAATCATGGACTACTGACAGCCAGATTTATAACATACAAGCCACAAGCCTGTGCTAAATGCTTTATAAATTCTGTTTGGGGTGAATAACATTAAGTTTTCATGCTGGCATTTGCTTTCGCTCCACAAACACAATCCACAAAATCTGAATCTTTAGATCAGTATCCAGAACCCCCTGTTATCAGACATGCGAATATCATAATCGATTTGACGCAGACTGCTGACAGGCCGAACAAGTTGCTAAGGCTGATGTGAAAATCCAGAGAGATGACACTACACTGTCCGTATTTAAACTCAAAGAGACAGTGCACACAGACAGAGCTTTGTCCAAGGAGAAACGGAGGACAAAGGCCACTTAATTGCCAGGGGTGTGAAAGACTGCATGTATATCAATAATAGAATATAGGCCAACATGGGAATCCATGTAACTCATACAGGACAATTTTTAACAATAATAAAAAAATAAACGGAACAATTTACACTTAACACTTTTTTAACACAATTTAACACTTCATCCAGGTTTGCTTGTTTTATCATCCACTAGCCAGAAATCATAAGTCTGCTTGCTCAATAATGATGTAAACTTATAAAATTCAGAATATGGACTGTTATAAAAGATAAATAAGATTTTATGAAGTAAAACTACTACAAATGCACAGCGACACACTTAGAACAATACCAGCCCAACATAAACCATGAAGTCAGTGCAGCGTCTTATTGGATGGAGTGAGCGAGACAGACTCCAACTGAAAGAAAAGCCTTGATTGTGAGAGTGTGGGCGCTCTCTAAAGGGGGTATTGTTTTGGAGGGCACACATGCCCTGCAGTGGGTGAGCTGCGAACAAAGAACGGAGACATCATGGCGTAAGCATTAGTTTCACAGCGCCAAGCATTCTGGGAATTACGACAGAGGGCTTCCACAGTGCTACCTACACATACCACGACTTTACATAGCATTTACTTAGCTAATATAAAGACTATTTCTTAAAAACCGACATTACATAACAAGCCTACATAGCAACATTTGGCTGAATGATGGCAAATGGGTGATTTGAACTGGACTGTTTTCAAGAAGCACATTCGCTCACCCACACGACTCTGGGGTGGTTATATGTCTCCATGACAGCGGTTTTCGGAAGGATCTACAAAAATTGCTATAAATTGTGGTGCGTGACCCATCGATCCACATCTTAACTACAAAAAGAAGCCATTATCTCATCTGTCTTACTTGGACCACAGTAAAATATGCACCAGTCGGTAGTAGAACTTGTTCATTACATCTTGCTGTTAAGCAGTCTGAAGATACAAAATGCTTTGCACAAAAGAAAGTTGAATGATAGAAGCGCTCTCACTGAAAAAAAGCAGGAGAAGGAGAAAGAAAAGGAGAAAACAGCAAAGACTGACAAGGTTACTGATGAGAAGACACAAGGAAGAAAATAAAGATATAAGAGAGGGATGGAAATAGACAGAGAGAGCATATATGCAAGAGAGCGTGAAAATCATTCATTAAATCTGTGTCCAGTCAGTGGGACACCATCCATGCGCTCCCTCAGACTTATAAGGAAGACGCTCAGTTTCTCTTCAGCTCTGCGCTGAAACTCAGCCAAATCCCGTCACACAGGGGAGACAACAACCTTTTCCCCGTGGACTGCAACAACTCATGCAAACACAACACACCCATCACAGATTTAGAGCAGAGAACATTCCCACTGCCTGGTCACAAACTGAATGCTGTAGTTACTGACATAAAGGGATAGTTCACCCAAAAATGAAAATTACCCCATGATTTACTCACCCTCAAGTCACCCTAAGTGTATATGACTTTCTTCTTTCAGACGAATACAATTGGAGTTATATTAAAAAATGTCCCAGCTCTTCCAAGCTTTATAATGGCATTGAATGGGGGTTGAGATTTGAAGACCAAAAAAGTGCATCCATCCATCACAAAAAGTACTCCACAGGCTCCAGGGTGTTGATAAAAGCCTTACGGTTTATAAAGTTTTAAATATGCATATTTTTTCTTACATATAACGCATCTCTTTGCTTCACAAAGCCTTTATTAACCCCCTGGAGCTGTGTGGAGCACTTTTTATGATGGATGGATGCATTTTTTTGGGCTTAAAAATCTCGACGCCCCTTATAAAGCTTTGTAGAGCCAGGACATGTTTTAATATAACTCAGATTGTATTCATCTGAAAGAAATTAAGTCATATACATCTAGGATGGCTTGAGGGTGAGTAAATCATGGTAATTTTCATTTTTGATGAACTATCGCTATAACTGACAGTCATCAGCTATACTTCAGATCCCGAACTACCAAATGTACTCAGTGGTTCCCAATTGGTTTTGCTTCGGGCTTCAGATTCTACATTGGGCATCACCACAGCGCCAAAGTATATGAAAATGTGCATACATAAAAAAGCTAGAGGAATTTCTCCTTCCTTCTGAAATTCGATAAGTCTTATTATTTGCATTTACCAATTTTCCCCCGCTTTTTAAAACCCTACTGTGACCCATTTGTGGGTTGCAACCCACCAGTTGAGAACCACTGTTTAAAAAGATGCAGTTGCTCTGTAAACAGTTGATAATGCCTTGAATAATGTATGCATGACTGTAGTTTGCAAAACATTAGCATTTAGTATAGACCATATTTTGAGGAATTATGCTAAATTCAGACAACCGACTTGAGGGACAGCTCTATAAACAATAAACGATGCAAACTGGGTTGCAAAACTTTAAGTAATTGTTTAAATGCATTCTGATTGATGTAAATGAACTCTAAAACTGGTTCTCACATAATCTCCTCATTAGAAACGCAAGTGGTTTTGTACTAGAGCAGAATGTACCGTAGGTAACTGCATACCAAGCAAAGCAACAGCATTGTTGCTATGGGGACACTAATGAATGGTTTAGCACTGACATTAGTTGCATAACAGTGAAATTTCTTTTATTGTTTCACAATTAAATCGTTTAATAAATGTACCTATCAGTGCACGTCAAACAGCTAAATCTACAAGATTTCCTGGGCCAGAAAATATTAAAAACTTCTCCGCAGTCATTTTTCAGACTGCTCTAATGATTCTTTCGGAGGAACATTTGAGAGGTGCAAGCTATTTTCAGACAAAATTTTTTGTAATGAGGAGAAGAAGTGAAAACTGGAACACTAGTTAACACACAAGCTGTATCCCAAAATCTAGCAAGCTGCCTACCTAGACTGCAAATCATTGCATTTTAAGGCATCACAGGTGTTCTCGGCTGTTTCAAAAAGTGGGCTGTAATATTATACTGCCTTTTTTAGATACTGAAAGCTAAGAAACACTGTATCATTGACAGAAAGGGTAAAATAAATCAAGATTAAATAGCTACATTACATTCAATATGAAATAGTTGCTACCTGTGTGAAGTGTCCCAAATAAGTAATTTTCAATGTTCTATGACAGTTATGGTGCGTGTAAACTATCATGGAAATAGGTGAGTGTTTTCAATTCTCGAAACTTGCGTGGGTGATTGTGGGAGCAAGCGGTGAGAGTGTCAAAAAGTTGAGAAATGCTAAATTTCACAAATTTTACTACAAAAAAGCCATGTGGCAGCCAATTACAGTAAAGTGAAGGTAATGACATCTGTCATAAGTGTTTCGAAATCTGCCAACAGTTCTGGAGTTTCTGGTAAATTTAGTCCTGAGATCACATTGATAGACATTACACCTAATTCAAATTTATTGTTGTTATTGTGCCGAAGCTTTGGCTTGGTAAACAAATTGTCAACGTGTGTTGACTTTGAAATCGACCAAGGCAGTTCACTAGATTTTGGAGCAACTGCTAACTGAAGTGTGCTGAAGTGGTTCTTACCAGGCGGTTTTCATCAAACACCTCAAAAAGAAGCCTATGGTTCTGAGGACAGACCTGCAGACATGACAGAAGTACAAACTCAGTGTTTTTGTGTAGCATTGTTGAAAAAATATCAATTAAAAAAAAAAATAAATAAATAATATATATATATATATATATATATAATATATTATATATTATATATATATATATATATATATATATATATATATATATATATATATATACACATACATACATACATACATACACACTGAACAAAATTATAAACGCAACACTTTTGTTTTCGCCCCCATTTTTCATGAGCTGAACTCAAAGATCTAAGACTTTTTCTATGTACACAAAAGGCCTATTTCGCTCAAATATTGTTCACAAATCTGTCTAAATCTATGTTAGTGAGCACTCCTCCTTTGCCAAGATAATCCATCCACCTCACAGGTGTGGCATATCAAGATGCTGATTAGACAGCATGATTACTGCATTGTATTGATTATTGAAATGAACATTCAATTCACGGGCAACAGCTCTGGTAGACATTCCTGCAGTCAGCATCCCAACTGCACACTCAAAACTTGCGACATCTGTGGCATTGTGCTGTGTGATAAAACTGCACATTTTAGAGTGGCCTTTTATTGTGGATAGCCTAAGGCACACCTGTGCAATAATCATGCTGTCTAATCAGCATCTTGATAATCCATCCATCACAGGTGTGGTATATCTTGTAAAGTGAGAAGGCTCTAAATAATGATTTATCAGATTTAAACAATATTTTATAGAAATAGTCTTAAATATAGAAAAAGTTCGGAGATCTAAGACAGTTTATAATTTTGTTCAGTTTATATATATATATATATATATATATATATATATATATTTTTTTTTTTTTTTTTTTTAAATAAATAATTAGAATGGCTAATAAACAAAAACACACATGCGCACACATTTCACTGTCACATGCAAGCTACCTAACTATCAGAAGTAGGCACTTGCGATGTGCGATATACTGTAAAACTGTTTTATTGGCAGGGTTGTTTTTTGAGATTCAGGTGCAAATCTAGGTACTGTAATGAATATGGGGTTCATTATTGTGGGCTTAGAATAGCATCTATAAATCACGTTCGTGTGAATGGACTTCTAAATGAAGCAGCTCACAATCTTTCACTAGATCGTTTTACGCACAAGCAACATTACCGGCCATCGACGTCACAAAATTACATGCTGCTTCTAATAATAGATTATTACAATTGTGGCAGAGACGAAAGGTGAGGCATAGTAACAGATGTTTATTCCAAAAAATATTTCAGTGCTAGCACTGGACAAAGATAAGATTTCATTAAAAACAAAATCAAAATAAAAAAATAAAGTAGGGTGCCTTCCATGTATATGTAATGTAATATGTAATACATGAGCCATCCGGGGCTCAACTGTGGATAACAAAAAAGTAAATAAATAAAAATAGAAAAATAGAAAAATCAACTTACTCTGAAATGGAATTCCTCATTCCATTTGGGATTGAGAGTCTGAAAAAGAACCAAAAACATGTTTATTTATTCGTTTCAACATTTATCTCACATAACTCAGAATGAACTGATACAAAATTGTAGTTTAGCATTGTAAGGTTACAACATCTACCAATATCAATATCTGTAACCTTTTAAAAAACTGATGATCAATTAATTAAACAGGTAACTTGATTAACATAACGTTTTCCACATTTTTTTCTAATTTACAGGTGGGAAATAAAGCATAGCTAGCTTTTTTGTGCATATAATGCATTAGAGAAAAAAAAAAATATACATGTATATATGTATGTATGTGTATGTATATATATATGTATGTATGTATGTATGTATGTATGTATATATATATTTTTTTTCTCTAATGCATTATATGCACAAAAAAGCTAGCTATGCTTCTGAATGTTTCTGGAAAAGTCAAGGTCAAAAAGTAATATAGCCTTTAAAAAAACATATTAAAAGCATTTTTTTCTCCTTTAAAAAAAAATCATATTACAAATACAATTTCAAAATCAATTCAAATTCAGGTATCAAAGTGGAATTTAAGCAGACGTTCTTAATTAAATTCTGAAAGATGATCCCCGCTAGGTAAGAAATTTAAGAAAGCCAGTAGGGTACCTAAAAAATGATTCAACTACAGCAGTGACAAGTAAGCCATTATCTTGATGAAATTTACAACACAAAGGAAATTTAGAACAGGAGACCTTGGCTAATATTTACTATACTTGAATAAATTAATTTACGGTTGCTCACAGAGAAAGATAAACAGAAGGAGTGAGAGAGAGAGAGAGAGAGAGAGAGAGAGAGAGAGAGAGAGAGAGAGAGAGAGAGAGAGAGAGAGAGAGGTGGGTGCTGACATTCAAACAGAGAGAGTGCACCGACCCTTGACTGCTATTGATCCTTTTAAGTGGAAGAACTTAATCATTAAGTCTACACAGCAGATTGATTGACAGTTTAATTTAAATGTCCTCAGAGGAGTACCTTAATTGATTTAATGTAATGTAGAAACAAGCACATGCAATAGTAACAAGTAAACGCTTTCTGTTTGACTTTATTTTAATACAAGTTATTTTATCAGTATAATTTGAGTAAATCATTCAAATGAAAATTTCCAGAATGTCTTAGTATTTGATATGCAGAACTGTCAGCAGAACTGACATGAACAAAATCTGATAATTATGTTATCCAGAATCTTAAATATCTTTAATATTTGATATTGTGAATCTCAGATTCTCAATGTGGTCTCAAAGTTACAGTAAGTTACACATTAAAATGTCATTCGCGCAAGAACTGCTTGATTATAAACATTCATATACGTATACACTGATATGATTCGCACACACAGACATGCAGGATGCTGTAAACACAACTGATTTATTGGTCTGTGAACCATGTGCCAAAGCTTGTGAAAATACTTTGGGTTATTAAAGCGTAGAAGCACACCCAGGTGTAAATTATACAAGAAGAATACAAAGTAATGCCTGACGGAAGCACTGGCCAATCTCAGTAATTTTCAGCCTTTTAACCATATATAAATACTTTTGAGACTTTATTTCACTATATTTAAATTAATATGCATCAATATAACAGTACACAGTAAACACCAACATTTACTTTTTAGAAAAACATTTTTTAATATATACAAAACCTGCACAAGCACACTTTCGAGGACATTTAAAGGGGTCCTATTATGCTCTTTTACAAAGTCTTGATTTTGTTTGGGGGGTGTACTAGAACATGCTCTCATGCTTGGTGGTTCGAAAATCGCATTATTTTTCACATAATTTACATTATTACAATACCTTTCTCCCCAGCCTAGCACAAACGGCTCGAATAGTTCCGGGTTTGATGAAGGCCCGCCTTCCGAAAACGAAATGTGTTGTGATTGGTTAGCTGTCCCAGTGCGTTGTGATTGCGAACAGTTTAGATGGCGTTTCAGTATTGCCCAGTATTGTACAGATAAGTGCAACGGTAATATGTATTATGTTTATTGTTCTTTAATTCTAACATTATAACATGAATGGCACTGAAACTGTTATACAGTTGAATTTATTTACCATAGTCCCAAAGATTTACACTATTTGTGGCCATATATATATATATATGCAAATTAATTATCTGGCAGCGGGAGGCACTGTTGGAGTGGGAGAGCTCGAGGTTTCCCCGGTAACGCTGTATGCAAAACAGAGCTTCGCTCACAAACGCTGCTTTATCAGACATTATATGCAAGATGAAATGAAAATGACATCCAAAATTTTCTGAAAACAATCGGTTTCCCTCAGAAATACAGTGATATAAAAACACCCGCACCGGGTTTTGATTTTGAAGCGTGCAGTGCTCAACCAAGCGTTCTCCCCACCCACCAACCATTCAAATTTCCATAGGCGGGATAAAAAATTTGTGATGTCACAAATACAGGAAAACAACTTTGTAGTCCAAACAAGCCGTTCGTTGTAGTTCTTGAAAAGGGATTTTTTAAAATGAAATATCTCCCTTTGGAGTGGACTTTGAGATTTGTAACTTTGTAGATCGTTTTATGCCCAAACATACACACTACACACTGACTAAAATTCAAAAAGTGAAAAAGCATAATAGGACCCCTTTAAGTTTTGAGTGATGATCGAACAAATCATAGTTTTGAATCAATTCACTGAAAAAAAAAAATTTGAAATGATTCTCAGAATTTTATACCATCAGCAAAATCAACCTGCCAACTCTGGTTCATTATAGTGTTGTCAAAAGACCCGGTACTTCGGTACCAAGTCGGTACTAAAAAAAAAAAAATGAAACGCCACGCACTATATTTTAAACCGAAAATTCGATCAACCCAGTTCTTGACGAATGTATGATTTTCGTGGACACAGAAAACACGGACTTGAATCTCGAATCCAGTTATAAAACGAATTTACAGTTTAAAGACTTTAGAAATGTCACGGAATTTGTCAAAGTTTGGATGAATTAATCAAAAAGTAGGGCATTACACAAATCAAATCGCGACATGGACTAGTATCTGTAAATATTAAGCCGCAAAAGTCGATTCAAATATGAATCCTGCATGTTCTGCGAGTCTCTGTGTGAATGAATGAATGGCAGAGACGCGTGGTTTTGTTTACTACATACACTGAAGCGCGTGTGATGCTCGCGGTGATTTCAGCATCTTCCGTCTCAATGAGGACATAAACACATGAACAACATCTCCAGAACTGCTCTGAGAGTCACTTCACAAGCATTTTACCGTTTCATTTGAGTAAAACCAGCGTCATATCATATAGCTACACACAGAAATTTAAAGGTATTCACGGCAACCCGTCAAAATAAAAGTTTATCTTAAAGACATTGTGCCAGAAATATATTACTATTATTTAGTAGAATGTATGTGATACTATTACTACTGTTGAAAAAATTAATAAATCTTTATTTTTAAAGAAATAATCACAAAATATTTCTTCCATATTTTAATTTTAATAGTAAATCCCCTTTATTTACCAAAAAATAAATAAAATGTGTTGAAATTTCATTAATTAAAAGACAAATTAAATTTGGGTGAAACTTGTTTACTGTTTTTCATACTTTAATTACTTGCGGAAAAACTTGAAACACAATTTTAAATAAGTATAAAGAATGGCACTGGTTTGTGTACATTTTATTTTTGTTTGACTTTATTAATAAAAAGTGTGTTTTTAAATTAGCATGTTTTCGTGTTTTGCTTTGGTACCGAAATTGGTACAGAGAACCGTGGATTTTCACTGGTATCACTACCGAATACTGAAATTTTGGTACCGTGACAACACTAGTTCATTATCTTATGTCTTTGCTCATCTCCTTATTGTGTAAAGTCAGCAAATCATACTGGTGAACTGAAATCCTCTCTCCTTGCAGTGACTGAATCACTTATGGCGGCCAGGGCATTCTCTTTCCTCCGATTTGATTCTTCGTGACATGCCCGCTGAGTCTGACAGTCAACTGCTTGCCTGGTTTCTATCCTACTTGGTAAAATGACCAAATCAAGTCAACTGGAGGTTCATTTTCTACCTGTCACATCTCAACAGCCTTCCCACAACTACTAGTCCCACAGGGCTCTGCACTGGGACCGCTAATATTATCTGCTGCTCTGTTATCAAACCACATACTTTCTCTTAGCAGTGTTATGCCGACAACACTCAATTCTAGACCCTATAATCTCCCTCCATTTCCACTTTCTTCATAGTCTGCATCTCTCACGTTCCAGCTTCGATAACTAATCATCACCTTAAGCTTAACCTAGACAGGGCTGACTTCCTTTTACTTGAGGCCAAACAGCCACTAGTCAATCCATCTCCATGTCTGTTGAGGGTCATGCAGTTGTCACCTCCTGACTAACAGAAAATCCTATCACAGCCTGCAACTCAACTCCACCCTTATTTATCTTTGTCTATACAAAGTTTTACAATAGGTAACTTCCTATTGTAAATATAGTTGTGTAGTTAAAATGGTTTAAACTGGCATCTCACAAGCTATGCTTATGTAAACCCAAAGAACATAACTAAATAAGGAAAAATATCAGGTTTTTGATAAGCATGTGGCCCAATTACATATAAACGTCTATTTTATGTATATTTATTTATATTTATATTTATGTATGTATCTTTTTTTCTTTTGGCAACATTTGTTTTAATCGTGAATTTGTATCGTAAGTCACCAGCTCAGGTCCTCTTTTTTCCAAATGAGTCCCAAAAAAAATGTAATTAATGAAAATTACATTCCAGTAAAATTGCATAAACTCAAATTTTAGCAATTTTTGGCATTTATAAAAATGATCACATCATTCAAAAATTAGCTGTTTTGTTTTTATTTCTTACATTTCTATTAACATTAATGAGTGCAATAACCTTCCTGACACACAAAAATGTAATAAGTAGAGCATTAGCCATAAATTAAGACTAAATGTTTCATATAGGCCTTCAGTAAAAATACATATGTAGATATAATTCATAATGAGTATATTTACACTTTTAAATAAAAGCCTGGTCAAAACATATGTCTCTGTTTAATGTGACAAGATGCTTTGCTGTTATGTGCCACAGGCCATTGAGTTCCCAGACCAGTCTATCAAAGCAGGACATCTAAAGCATCCATCAACACTAAGACCTGAGGAACGAGGAGGCTTATGTTCCACACGACGATGCATTGTCAGCTATTAATAACCTGAAGAGTCTGCAGTCACTGCACAGGAGATTCCAGACTAAGGATTTTACTGATTAGTAACTTAATGGAACTGAATGGACCCAAATGCTGACTGACTTGCTAAATCAATTTATCGCCTGCCTGAGGTAGACCAGACTCTTAGTTTTCATTCAGTGGTCTAAAAGAACCATGTAAAGAAAATGTCTGGTCGATATTTCACCCAAAAATTAAAAGAAAGATTTTTCTAAAGAAAATAAAGACTAATCGTGATATTAAACAATTTAATTTTTAATTATTAATTCTGACAAAAAATGAATGACAATTAATTAAAAACACATTATTTCTACCAATTCTCACATTTAATAATTATTCATATTTACTCATTAAAATTCTCAATCTTATATTTTTAAACACTTTACAATATGGTCCTGTTAGTTAACATTGGTTAATGTGTTAACTAACAATGAACAATGCATTTGTTACAGTATTTATTATTCTTTGTTAGTTCATTATTAGTTCATGTTTATTAAATAATATTAACATACATTTTTAACAATGTATTAGTAAATGTTATTAAGATATTAGTAAATTAAATTAAGATTAAAAGGCTTTAAACATATTTTTCATTTTTAGTTCATGTTAATTTATGCTGTTACCTAATGTGTTACCCACATATAAAACTACAGACAATAATAGACTATTTATATATCATGATATTTTAATTTCTGCTGAGTAAAATAAAAAAATAGAATTGCTGTTAAAGCAGTGATAGCAGTGACATGTAGTAATGACTAAAAGACTAAACAGAAATTTGATTTAATGTTGTCTTTAAGCAATAATATTATATATATATAATTTTGGAAATTATTATGATATTGACACTGTCAAAATCTCTCTTTTTTTCTCTCATCAATTTTCTAAAGAACAGCATTACACATGCATCAAAACTAATTTTTCCTCTCCTTAAAACATATTTTTAAAGAATTATCTGTCTGGCCTATAATACATTTGCATCAAAACAAAGCATGCACTTGGCTTTAAGATGGTCTGTGAATGTCACACCAAGCCTCATTTAAACTGCTAATTTCTGGTGACGTTATCGTAAGTGACTTCTCTGGGCATCATTGTTTATTTCCTTGTGTGTGCATACCAAGGACAAACAGATAAATAAGGAAGTATAATTTAGTATTCCATTACTGTCACTGCACATACACTCATTTCCTCCACAAGCACTTTGTGAGGGTGAACGTCATGAAACATGTCTGGGTCATAATTTACAGAATCAATATACGATATAATATAATTATGTTTCAAGAAAAGAAAATAAAGCTTACTTTAAAACTATAATGACTGGCATTGTTCACCACTTCACACTACAATATTGAAAATAAAATGTTGTTTCATTTTAAGTAGACTGCATACATTCAAATGGTCCTGAATTCTTAAAATTGTTCCAACTGTTGTGTCATTTTATTCAAGGCCTGATGTAACTATGAAAGCCCATGCAGTATTGCCACAGGTCTATGGAAGTACTCCTCCTAGTGGTAGTGGCTTTAGCATCTACAACCATCACTTGTTTATCTCATGACTTCATTACTTTGTGTGCTTTCAGTTCATTCAGTTATCCTAAAACCTCTTAGAAACAAACAAACTTAAATGTCACAAACAAGCCACTAAGTGTGGATTAAACTCACCTTTTTGATGGTTTTTGTTTGTACTAAGGCAAGCTCGCGGTTTTCATCAGCGACATACAGGGAGAGTTTGACGTATGGATCACTAATAGGAAATAAAAAGACAAAAATACATAAGATCTTCTCACAATGACAATTTTGAAAATGAACATTAAAAGTTTATACAATCCAAAACCTGAAAAGATGAACTGCATCTATCAAACAGTGGATTCATATTTTTACAATACTGGTAGATCACTTATTTCTCATCTTGTACTATAAAATTTACCTTTGGCTGGTAAGGCAATTAAATAGTGAAGTAATAAATCTGTCACGTCTTGGCAATGGAAAAATAATTCTGACTGTGAGATAAGCTACAATGATAACCATTGATTCACAAACAAACACACAAATAATTTGTTACGTAACACCTAGGATTGTGTGGTATATTATAATCCTGATTTTATATTGTGTGAGATTTTTTTCCCAATTTATTTATTTATTTTAACTTAACCGCAATAACATAATTTTGTCAATTTCTGTACCCGAACTAGATAACAATATGCAAGTATGAAATATTGTATTTTTGTAAAAGCATTTTGTGAAACAAGTAAAATTATTGAATTATTAGCACTGATTTTGCAGATTTACAGCATCTGCATTTCCAGATCGAACTCGACTAACACTAAGAGCAAACGTCTGGGTAAGGAAAGTTGGAAAAGTGGTCAGGAAATGGGAGGGAGACAAAGAAAGGAAGCCATTAAGAAATTAAGGATTAGCACAGCAGGACTCATTTGTTTACCAAACAGGAACAATTAAACACACAATGAGTGACTAAATCGAACAACTGGTCAGATGCACATCCAGTCCCTGTCCCATATGAAAACTTTGTGTAAGAACCTTACAAGATGGATATGATTGACCGTAGTAGGAATACATATTTTGCAATAAACTTCAAACCGTATAAAGTAAGTTCTATACTGTATGTGTAGTTCACTTCATAGTAAGGGTGGGTGATATGAACAAAATCTTATATCACGATATGAGTAATTTTATATCATGGTAACAATATACATCACGATATAATTCTTGTCACTAGTGTCAATATCACAAAAAACTAATACCAGACTAAATTTTAAATAAATAAATAAGAATAAGAAACTAATTACAAGCAATAGGACAAAAATACAGTAGAACAGATAAATAAGAAATGCTACATATATTAAATAATCAATTGCATAAAAACACTGCGCACATTAAATACATATTTCTTCTTATTAAAGTTAAAGTGATTTAGTCAAGAGCAGTAAGAGATTTTCTTTCTTTTGTTGTTTGATTAACATGAATGACAGACAGCAGGAATATTAGACTGCTATCACTTTAAGAGCTGCCTGGATCCAAGATACTGTTACGCATGTGTTTTCTTTTCTCAGCTGTTTGCTTTCACTTAAGACCTAAATTACTGTGTTTACAAGGATACTTGCAAAGACAGGCATTTTGACACATAAGAGCGAGTATTTAACCGTTCGAGGCCTATAAAGCGGCAAAAATAACGTTCAATACTACCATGCTCTATGAGCATCTTCACATGTGCACATATAGCAAAATGAGTTCTCTTTCACTGCTGATTGCATTTCAATGGCTTACAATCACTTGTTGTTTTAAACCACCATGCTTAAAAATGCATACAAAGGATACGTTTTCATGACCACATAGCATAGAATGTCAAGTGAGCGTATAGAGAAGAAAGAACTCCACCGGTTGACAAATTTCTACAGGTTAATTGTGTCTACCAGTATATCGTCCACCCCTACTTCATAGTATAAAATTTAAGATTAACACAGGACTGTATAAATGACATTATTATGAGAAAAACATATGTGTGTGCTTTCATTGTGTTTATAGGACAGCATACACATTCATACTTGAAACTTCATAAAATGAATTTTGTCCAGCTATTTATTTAATCACCACAGACAAAACATTATTTTCAGAACTTATCCAATTGTGTTTCCATACGGGATTTTACACATGAAACCTTAAAGAGATTACACTGACAAGGAGATCTGAAGACTTTCACAACAACAAACACTAAGTTCAAGGAAAAATGTCATCGTGGTCATTTTTTTTAAGAGCTCGACGGAATTTTACTGAATTCACAGAAAACAGAAAACTTGAAAAGGAAAACCAAAAACAGAAAGTGTTGTACAAAAACAGCAGGCCGTGTTACTAGGAACTGCTGATTTGACTGAATCCCAGGCGGCTTACTCTCTCCGTAAGGGTCTAGTGGGTGTTTTCATGCTGGTTTATAATACTAACCGACACCTTTCCCCCACATCGACTACAGTATCATCCAGCCCAATCTCACGGCAATTCGTACATATTTTACGAGGTGGCTAATTCGTACGACCTCACTCGTACGACCTCACTCGTACAAACTGATACGATTTTTGCCAAATAGTACGTATTTTACGAGTTGCCAATTCGTATGAATTTGTACGAATGACCTACACCTAACCTCGCCCCTAAACCTACCCGTCAAATGATGTCATTTGGAAACAATCTCATGATATCATAGCAGCCCAATATTGACACTTTAGCCGATTTACTTCTTAAAACCATGTAATTTGCCATCACCAGCACAGTATGTGCTTGGAAAATATGCAAATGAAATTTTAGCCTGAAAGTCAAGCTCAGCATTTTTCATTCACTGGCTTCTGGAACAGTTGTTTTGCTTCCTTTCCACTTCTTTAGACTGTTGTGCAGCTGAAAACGGCCTTCTCTGGTTTTTAATTGCAGTGTCTGGATTTCCCGTCGCCTCTAATTGAATGTTTATACAAGGATTCGGCTTTCTTGATTAGGATAAAACAATATACCACTTTTGAGACTGGACATTCTCGCCTTTGTAAACATATTACGCATTTTAAACAGATGGATGTTCTCCGGCTATAAATGGAAATGTCATTTCCAGGAGAAGATCAAAAAAGTGATGAGTGACGCATTTATGTGCGTAGATGTAAAAGTAAAGTGTATGAATATAAAAACGTATAAAACAACTGACAAAAATGGCATTCAAATCATTCTGAGAATAGCCTGAAGACAGAGGCAAGAGTCGGAAAAATCTGTCTGCTTTGGAATTTCTTGGATCTTTGATTCTCTTGGCCAGCACAAGAGAAACCCCAGACACCCAAATCACTGTTCCATTTTCCCACGTTAAAGGCCACGGAGCCGCTCAGGTGTCATAGGGACACTAACAGTGCGCACCGTTACCATAGAGATCGGCGACTTTGTCACAGGGGACTTGGCTCGGGACTTGATTGTGTGCAAAAAGCTGAAATGAGAGGGGAACAGAGGGAAATACAAATCAAAAGGGGGACTGAGACAGAGAACACTCTCCACTCACTGATCTCAACTGATTCAAGTCAAGTAAACTAAAACAGGATTATCAACTGTATGTGCAAAAAAACTGCAACTTTGTTGACATTTTCAAGGACTTTCAAGGCTGATAGCAATCTGCTGTCAAATGACAACACAAGGTTTAAGACCTACAGCTTGCTAGCACTTGAATAACAACAAGGATGAATAAAAACAAAAATTAAACAAAAATTACTGAAACAAATATATGGATAAAAGAATCCCAAGGCAAAAACAGACTCTGTGTTTATTTGCTACCACAAAATCTATATTGTTCAGGTTAGTGCAAGAAAAACAAAACAAAACAAAACTAAAACAATAAAATAAAACCAATTAAGTAAAAGCATTACTGGCAAAAACAGCCAAAAACAGACTGTATGTTTATTTGCTAACACAAAATCTATTTTAATCAGTTTAGTGCAAGAATAGTATAAAATAAAATAAAAAAAGCATTACTGGCAAAAACAGCCAAAAATAGACTGTATGTGTATTTGCTTGTTTATTTTTCAAACTCTCTCTTTTCTGTAGAACCTTCTGACAAAAAGTCAAGCAATATGCTTCATATCAAGTTTAAATCTGAAGGAGACCGGATATCAGGCTATAATTTTAAATAAGAGGTCAGCTTTTGCTATCATTTACAGGGAGATGGCTCTCTGAAAGACTGGTTTTAGCATAGCCAAAAACGTCTAGAAATTATTTGTGGATGTTAAAAAATTTTAGGCCTTTAAACAAGGGGAATAAATATATTCCTCTAAACTACAGTGCTGTTGTGCTATGGACATTTATGAAAACATTTTAAATAAATACAAAATATAAAAATACATTTAAAATTAAATAAAAATGATAAAAAAGTAAATATTTATATAAATAAATATAAATTGCTTTATAAGGTATATTTTGCTACTAATTGCATGAGTGGGTCATCTAGGTCAAAAGAGGTAGAAAATGAGGGAGACTGAGTGGAGCCAACAGATTTTGTCCTATCAAATCCTCCACACTATCTCCGTTCAGACATCTGTGATGTTGCCTTGTGGCTTTCATTTGCTCAGCTGCATGTCTTTTGCTTTAATTAGCACAGATGTACCATGGTCCTCATGAACCAAACCCACCAGACTCAGAAACACTCGTGCCGTCAAGCAATCTGCCCATAGAGGAGACACCCATAATGGTATTAGAATGTGCATCTATGGCCAATAGGATGTTGGGATACACAAACACTCATGCTGACAGGTGAACTTACTCTCTCTCTCTCTCACTCACACTCACTCTCACTCTCACTCTCTCTCTCACTCACTCTCTCTCTCTCTCACTCCAGGACTCCGTGATTGGAGCAGACAGGTCTGATGGAGCCTACAGTAGATCAGCACAGTTAGAACAGAAGGAGCAGTGACGTCTACACCACAGGAGCAAGAGAGACAGAAAGAAGGAGAAAACAGAGTGAAAATACACGCCATTCTAGACATCAATTTCTTCCCAATTTCTTCTCTGGCTTTTGCAGCAAATGTGCTGTTTAGTGTTTATTTTTAATGCTTTGACAGTGTAGGTTAATATGAGGAGAGGAGACAGACCACTCATAGAAAATGAACCTGAGAAATCAATCCTCTATGTCAGGGGTTCTCAACCTTTTGCAAGCTGGGCCCCCCCAAAGCTGGTTCATTGCAGTTGGGGCCCCAGTGCCCCCCCCACACCCCACTGGATGGATGGATGGATGGATGGATGGATGGATGGATGGATGGATGGATGGATGGATGGATGGATGGATGGATGGATGGATGGATGATAGATAGACCTAGGCTATTATTTTTAGGCCCACATTATTATTATTATTATTATTATTATTATTATTATCAGTAGCGGTAGGTAGGCCTATTATCATTACTAGGCTATTGTTATAATTGGCAGTAGCACCAGACTTCTAATGAGCTACAGACATTATTATTATTATTATTATTATTATTATTATTATGAGTAGTAGGCCTAATATCATTACTAGGCTATTGCTATATAATTATATGAGGTTACATGCTTTATTGTCCAAACACTACAAAAGCCCATGAAAACAACAGTAAAAGTCGCTGATTTGTCGCTTTTGACAAAAAAGTCACCAGGAGGATGATTTGTTTGTAAGAAATCAGTGCTTGAAGTGGGGAAAAAGGTGGCGGTAATTTCCTTTTGCATTGCCAAATCATTACATTTTTAATAGTGAAAAAAACAAAACTTGAGATATTGCTGTTACAACAATTTATCGTTTATTTATTAACAACATAAAATGTATTTAAACATGTTTGTGTGTGCGTAATATGCATACATATATTTCACAAAACTAAAGCGAAATCTTTAACTGTAGCCTATATTCTGACTAGCTTATCTGCTTTTATATATGTATATATATATATATATATATAAAAAGACTAAATACGACCTCACGCTTTTATACGCTTGCAGCCTCTTGAAACTTCCGCCTCATCATAAAAATTAATTCGATGGTTCGAAGTCGATTTTTCGTGATCCTCAGAGTAAATATTTTGAGGGGTGTTTTGACAACGGAGAGCCACCAAATGATTTAATATGAAAAACGTATCACTTAATAGTTTCGGACTCAGTCAGGGTAAGGACTTTAAATTTTGAGACTTTTGAATCAAACAAATGAGCGCCGCTTTTAAAGTCTATGAGCGAAAGTACACAAATAAACTAAATTGACATACTGTAAAGTTAAAATTTCAAAATGTGGTGTTTTATATTTATAACATTTGAATACAGTTCAGCAAATATACATCACACGACCTGACGACCAAGAGAGCTGATAATTGACCATCACGGCTTAATTTACCATCACCTCACGACTGAAAATGTGACACTGATTTCATATGACAGTTCAACAAACAAGCACAATATTAAGTCACTTACATTTTAGACGAAATAATGACTGTTTTGGTCTATTTACATGTAAAAGAACCGATGAATCCAAACAAAGATCACAGCATAGCGCATCTCACAGCAACAGATCAACGTGCTTTGAATGATTCAGTGTTTTGAAACTAATCGGTTGAGTCAAAGATTCATAATTCCATGCACAAACATCTGTCTCATTCTTGATGAATCGGGCCGCTTGAACGAATCAAGCTGAATGAACGATCAATGACTCATGAATAAAACCGCTTATCACCTGCATTTGCGCCTCACTATCGACAAACCAATCAAATTTGTTCAAAACTCTTTTTTTTAAATCAGTCCAAACACATTTTAATTTTTATTCAGGAGTTATGTATATACAAAACTATAACTTTTTATGACAGTAGTTTAGTGATAAAAAAAAATTTGCAATTGGTTTTTTTTCCTCCCATCCTGTAGCCTACTCGCGCCCCCCGGGAGAGTGTCCGGGCGCGCCCCACCGGTTGAGAACCACTGCTCTATGTGACAGAAAGGAAGTTCCTCTTTTCAGTAACAGGAACCAGTCGCCTTTTTGATAGAGGCATGGTCTGTTTTATTTAATCTAGACGTGTATTCACATTTGACTGTGTTACAAAACTATCCCTAGATTCACCCTAACCATATGGCAGCAGCAGCAAATGTGCACTCGCAAGAGTTTCCACAGCACAACCGTTACTATACACACACTATAAGAAAAGAGCTGGAAAATTGGCTGACTGTTGGTGTTGCCAAGATGGCCGCTGAATGAACTGACTCACTTTAAAGAGGTTGTACTAATATCAAGTTACCACAATTTGTTGTAGTACCAACCTTGACAACTAGCCAAGATTAACATTAGTAAGAGCCCTCACTTTTGCATCCTCTGGGACAGTAAACATCCATCACAATTTATATATATGAAGAGTTCAGATGCAAAGGCCTCATATCACATGCATATATACATATATGTATATATATATATATATATATATATATATATATATATTTTTTTTTTTTTTGGACAAGAGAGTGGGGTTTAGGATTTTTTTTTCTTAGGAGGATGGAAATTAATGCCTTTATTCAGCAAGGACACATTTGATCAAAAGTGACAGAATAAAATATTTATATTTTAAATAAATGCTGTTCCTTTTAACATTCTATTTATCAAAGAATCTGGAAAAAAATTAGAAATGTATAAATGTAAACACTAAACAACGCAACTAAATTAAATTACTAAAATAAATTCTAGAATAATCTCTAATTTATTCTAAAATAAATTACTAAATTCATTCATTCATACTATAAAATATTTTAAAATAGAAAACTGTTAATTAAATTGCAATAAGTGGCACAAGTTTCATAGCTACAGTACATAACTACATAGAATCCTTCCCAAATACACCACAGTACTCCTCACAAATAAAAAGCTAATAATTGATTGTGGCACTTTGTCTTGGACTAATGAGGCGACTGACTGTGAGAGAAAAAAGGAAGGAAATACATTGGTCAGTTAAGCAGCAAAAACAAATATAAGTCCATTATGCAATAGAGTGTGGAACAGCAGATAAGGCTGTATTTATCTGAGTGGTATAGTCACTACACATTACAGAGGGCTGAGCACAGACACCTCCACTTTGAAGTTGAAGTTCAACTCTTTTAGAGATTTGTGACTAGGTGTCAATTGTTAAGCCTTTTGAGAATTTAAATGGTTTGGTATCAAAGGTTAATTTGCCTTGAGCCTCCAACAAGACACAAGTCTGACATTTTTATTAGGTTCTGCACATGTTTTACAATTGGTATAAACAACTTACAAACATCCAAAGAAGGGTTGTCAAAATTATACTAATTCAGTACTAAAATGAAAATAATATTAGTAGTAGTAAAATGACACTGCATTCTATTTTCTAACTGAGTTGGACACTGAGTTTTGTAGGCTAGTCTATAAGCTGTAAATGCAAGTGGTTATCATTTTCTACCTTAACTCATGTTATTTATTAGCTAACTAATGGTGTCTGATAAATGACAGTCATGGACAAATTACATCGCCAGGCATTTCCAGGCCCATAACTGTAAACTGTTATAGCTGATGATTGCCTAATGCACGCATGTATGAAAGTCCTTTTGTTGTAGTTAACCGTTTTTGTTGTACAAAAATTTTGTATTATATTACAAAACATTACTTATTCATATGTTGCCACTTTTTTTAAAGGGGTCATATGATGTTGCTAAAAAGAACAATTTTGTGTATTTGGTGTAATGCAATGTGTTTATGTGGTTTAAAGTTAAAAAAACACATTATTTTCCACATACTGTACATTATTGTTGCTCCTCTAAGCCCCGCCTTTCTGAAACGCGTCGATTTTTACAAAGCTCATCGTTCTGAGAAGCGAAGTGTGCTCTGATTGGCCAGCTATCCGTACGCTGGTGATTATCAATACCTCCTGCGCGAGACGAAATGTTAGGCCCCCTCACCGTATTGTGATGGCGTTTACTTTTACCACACAAAACACAAACCCCATTATAAACAAGGCATTTATTGCATCCATGGGACATAATTACTGATTATAATGACTTATACTGTCTTTTACGATCAGCACAGTAAACATTACCATGTCTGCATTTGTGATCGAGAAATAATAAACAATACACTACTCTACACTGCTCAAAACTCGCGTTTGAATCGTCAGCGGCAGAAATGTACTTACAGTGGTCAGAAGCGCCAGACTGTCCTTGCAAAGTTGGAATTGCCCCACTTTATAGAAACATTGTAGCTTCCAAGTTCAGGAAATAGTCCTCTGTAAAATGTGCTGCACACACTCTAATATTTGCGTTGTACTGCTCTGGAACAGTGTTGTAAATACAACTTAACCACTGATTTCTAGTTGTGTCCTCTTTTGGAAGCCCAAACAAAGTAGTTTCGCTTTCACAACGAAACAGCGTCTCCAGGACTTGGCGCCAGCGGCAGCAACAATACTACAGTGAGAATAAAAGTCCCGCCTTCTTTCATTGCGTATACGTTTGGGTGGTGTTATGAAAATCTCCCCACATCATGACGTAGACATGTGGGGGCGTGTTTGAACGAGCCGTTTTAGGCGGACGTGGCAGAGTCTTAACTTTGATAAAGAATATCTCTTTGGTTTTTGAGACTTTAGTCTTTGCAACTTCAGGGATCTTATCTATGCATGAACAGCTTGCAACACTCCAAAGAGAAAGGAAAACTTGAAAATTGCATCATATGACCCCTTTAAATCTGCTTTTAGACACCTGTAGTATGGTGTGAAAAAAGTTTACGTTTTTTGAAGTATGTGTCTTACAAGACTGAAACAGTATTTCCAATTCAGAATTACATTTAATTCAAAATGCGGTTTCTTTGTAATTATTTGTGAAATTCACTATTGAAAGTTGTTTCAGAAGAAAATGTAATTAGTATCTTTGTTTACTGTTTTTTGTGTTAATGTTTTGTAATTTAAATAATTTAAACTTTTTTTTGTATTTATATTAACAAGTACAATATTTTTAAATGAACTAATGCTTATTTGATTAGTTGTTTACGCTGTGATATCAAAATTAGTATGAGAAATCAAGAAATTTCATTGGTTGCAATTAATATTGAATGCTATAATTTCAGTAAAGTTTAAACCCTAGTTCAAAGTTGGCATGAAATCTGTGAATGGCCTAAAAAAATTACATATAGGCTTTATGCAGTCTATTCTAATGCCCATCTGACATCAAACTTACACACTGATACATTCAGAAATGACACTGTCAGTAATTTATGCACTCTCTGACCTCTGACTTTAGAACCTGAGAACTTCAAAGTTAAATAAATTGAACTTGCAACATTGCACAAACGAGATCAGCCAAGCATTTTCCCTTTGTGCTCCTTTCCTGGCAGACAGATCATTTGTTTGGATAAGTCTATTGTCTAAATTGAGAGAAAGACTCACAGAGTGCAGTTCAGTTATTCAGGCACATAACTAAAGGAGGAAATACACAAACACATTCATGCACACACACACACACACATCCAAACGGTTCCAACATTTGCATTTGCTAATGAACAAGCGAACAGATTGAACAGGTGCGATAGTGCACCGCCTCTCCGGACGCATCCTTTAGTTCTTCCTTACCTGGCACCAATGATGTCCTTCTTCGCCAGATCAATGCCAGCAATGACCTTGACACGAAGAATACGAGATTCATTCTGAAAAACATGACACACAGAAAAAAAGACCATCATGAATAAATCAATACCTCGTAAGAGTCTGGAGACAGAAAAAAAAAAAAAAAAACCTGCCCCGTAGCCTAAATTTAAGCTGTGTCCAAGTTGTGAGAGCGTCCTAATTTCACCTCCAGGAGAGGATGAAAAAGGAGCATCTTAAAGAAATTAGGATGAAGCAGCAGCCAAGAAAGCTTTTGTGTTTATTGATGGACACAAAGACGGAACTGTTTTAATGGTATAGCGTCTGTGAGAAATAAATCCCTCTGGGAGCTATAAACGAAGGCTGTTAGATCCAGCACACCACTACTTTGGACCGTTTTATTCTCTTATGGCTGAATAAGGTGGTCTAAAGTTCTCAGCTCTCCAGCAATATATACGTACTGTCATACTTCTATTTATGTATGACAGTCTGCATTACCACAACACATGCATCATTCGTGCAGCCGAGGCAGACAACAACAACAACAACGACCAGTGTGACGGTTTGTATTTATTGTGCCTGTCGTATACGACCTAATTATTACAGAACAAATACAATTTGGATGAGATGGGAGAAGCTGTTATATTCTGACAGGTACTAGGGTGTTACTGTCATCCCACTGGGTGGCTCAGACTGACAGATCTGTGATTTTCATATAAAACGCAAACAGAGGCTAGATGTCTTTGCAGAAAGCTACTATTTGGTATGAAGAAAATTAAATTTAACAATTTGTAAACATTTTCTGAAGTTTTTTCTTTGGGAAGTATGACAAAGCTCATGTTATTTTATTTTCTAAAAGCTATTTCAGTATCAGAGGAATCATGTCAAAAAAAACAAAAATTAATTAAAAAACTTTTTTTTTTTTTTAGAAAGTAATAATTTTATTCAGCAAAGGTGCATTGAATTGATCAAAAGTGACATTGAAGACATTTAGAATGTTACAAATGTTATCTATTTCAAATAACTGCTGTTCTTTGGAACTTTCTATCCATCAAAGAATACTGAAAAAAAATGTATCATGGCAGCAGAACTTTTCAACATTGATAATAATAAGAAATGTTTCTTGAGCAGTGAATCGAGCATATCAGAATGATTTCTGAAGGATCATGTGACACTGAAGACTTGAGTAATGATGCTGAAAACTCAGCTTTGCATCAAAGAAAAAAGTAATCACATTTTTAAATACTGTATATTCAAATAGAAAAGCTATTTAAATTGTAATAATATTTCAGAATATTACTGTTTTTATATATTTTTGATAAATACAGTACTGGTAAGATAAAAAAAAAAAAAAAATATATATATATATATATATATATATATATATATATATACACACACAGTGCCCTCCACTAATATTGGCACCCTTGGTAAATATGAGCAAATGCGGCTTTGAAAATAAATCTGCATTGTTTATCCATTTGATCTTTCACTCAAAAAATTCACAAAATTCCAACCTATCATTGAAGTAAAACAATTGAAAGCGGGGAGAAAATCCCATGATGAAATAAATGTTTTTCTCCAATGAATGTTGGCCACAATTATTGGCACCCCTAGAAATCCTTATGAGTAAAATATCTCTGAAGTATATTCCCATTCATATTTACATTTTTAGCACACCAGGGTGATTAGGAGCATGAAAATGTCCAGCCATGACTTCTGTTCCACAGGATTATAAATATGAGGAACACAAATGTCAGCTTCCCTTAATCATCCATCACAAGGAGTAAAACCTAAGAATATAGTTCTGATGTGCAGAACAAGATTGCTGAGCATCACAAATTAGAAAGTGGCTGTAAGAAAATAGTTAAAGCATTGAAAATCCCCATTTTCATCATCAGGGCAATAATTAAGAGGTTCCAATCAACTAAAAATGTTAAAAATCTGCCTTGAAGAAGACATGTGTCTATATCGTCCTAATGCACGGTGAGGAGGAGAGTTTGAGTGGCTAAAGACTCTCCAAGGATCACAGCTGGAGAACTGTAGAGATTAGTTGAGTCTCGGAGTCAGAAAACCTTAAAAAAAAAAAAATCAAACAGCCCCTACATCACCACATGTTGTTCGGGAGGGTTTCAAGAAAAATTCTCCTAGCTCATCCAAAAACAAACTCCAGCATATTCAGTTGTCAGACACGACTGGAACTTCAAATGGCACTGGCTTCTATGGTCACGTGAAACTAAAAAAAAAAGGAAGAGCTTTTTAGCAGCAAACCCACCAGATGAGTTTAGTACAAACAGGGATAAAAAAAGTACCCCATGTCCACAGTTAAATATACTGCTGGATCTTTAATGTTGTGGGCCTGTTTTTCTGCCGGAGGTCCTGGACATCTTGTTCAGATGCATGGCATCATGGATTCTATCAAATACCAACAGATAAAAAATCTAAACCTGACTGCCTCTGTTAGAAATCTTATAATGGGCCGTGTTTGGATCTTCCACCAGGACAACAATCCAAAAAACTAAACACAAATATGGGTCAATGAGCACAAAATGAATCTTTTACCATGGCTGTCCCTGTCCTCTGACCTGAGCCCTATAGAAAATGAGTGAGGTGAACTGAAGAGAAGAAGTACTAACATGGAGCTATGAATCTGAAGGATCTGGAGTGATTCTGGATGAAGGAATGGTCTCTGATCTCTTGTCAGATGTTCTCCAAACTCTTCAGGCATTATAGGAGAAAACTCAGAGCTGTTACCCTGGGAAAAATTACGTTGCAATAATTGGGTGCCAATAATTGTGGCCAACATGAACTAGAAAAAGCATTTATTTCAGAATGAGATTTTCACCCCACTTTCAATTGTTTTACTTCAATGATAGGTTGGAATTTTGTGAATTTTTTTAATAAAAGATAAAAAGGATGGAACAATGCAGATTTATTTTCACAGCCGCCTTTGCTCATATTTACCAAGGGTGCCAATATTAGTGGAGGGCACTGTATATATAAAAATATATTTTTTTAAATGTTACCAACCCCAAACTTTTAAAAGGTAGTGCACAATGTATAGGATAGAATATTTTACATTTGGAATAACGTGCACTGATAAACTGTTCGCAATTAGACCCGAAACTAAACCAAACAGTTCCAGGTCTTCGGGTTTGCATTGATCATACAAATCAGTTTTTACACTAAACAACTTGAGAATCTCTTAAGAAATTTTCTTAAAAAAGGACATTCCAGGATATTAAGGGAAACCAGTGACCAGTTGCACATGAAGGCAAAGCTCTTCCCTCATTCCATACTACGGACACTCCCTCATCCAGGTCCATAATGTTCAGGATCCATTCTCACACTAATAATTACACCGCCAGAACTTGTATTACAACACACTTTTATAAAATAAAAGGCCCAAGAACGAACAGCACTAGCTTTCAACTCCAAACACTCCTATGAAATAACCATTATAGTTCAGATCCCAAGCACTAGTCCAGAATGACACAGCAACTCTGGACAAGAGAAAAAGTTTTCCACATACATGTATTTAAACAGAAATCACAATGGCACTGACTTAAGCTTTCAGACAAGTAAGCAATTGTTGGTTTAAACCAATAATTCATATCCTTTTTTGCAGGTCATTTTGGAAAGAAAGCAACAGACATGAAAGAATTGCAAATGCACATTTTCCTTTTAAATACACTCAAATAGAAACTCTTTTGACCCCTGCAATGAATTATAACTGAGCGCAAACCTTTTCCTCGCTAATTCAATAATACAAAAACACCCTTACCCTTGAGACTCAACTCAAACTGAAGCTCTCACATAATACTCGACACAATGGCACTCATTCCCGGATGTAATTATGATTATTTCCCTGAATGTCCGACCATTCTCTAATTGAGGTTAAAAGATACAACACTACAGAAGGGCAAGCAAGACCCAGAGTTACAAACACGCCTTCCGTTCTAACTCCATTCAATTGCCTACTTTACACACTCCAGACACTTGAGGAGATGAATTAGTCAGGCAGAGATGATGGCTGGGTTTGGTCCATCAGCGGAAATGATAATTCATTGGTATTGCTGATGAAGGCCAGGGCTGCTAGAGGAACTAGAATAGGACACAAGAAACCACGAAATATCTAAGGAAAATGGCTGCTACACTTTATTCCTGTTACTGTATCAAAAAAAGCAAAAAGCATTTCTTTTGTAACATTATAAATGTCTTTAAAGTCACTTTCGATCAATTTAATGCATCCTTTCTGATTACAACATTCATTTCCTTAAAAAAAAAATAAAGATAAAAAAAGGTATATATATAAAAATGCGCTTCTCTTGATTCAAATGTGACGGCACTGAACTGGATAGCCGGCACTTAGCATTAAAATTAGCATTAGAAAGACCATTCATTAGTATTTAGTCATTGAGATGATATTTTTATCCAAAGCAACTTCTGTCTCCTTGGAGTAACGTGACCTTAAATGTCTTGCTCAAGAACAAGGTGGCTGATGCATCATGATTTGAGCCTACAATGGTTTGGTTACCAGATCAGATGTTTCACCACCAGGTTACGTCAGCCACAAGAAACTCCAACGATGAGTTGACTGTAAACATCAGCAAAGAACTCATGCAATCAAAATAAAGTGGTATGTTTACTACGTCAACAAAACTGTACCGGCTCAATTCGTCAAGTCTATAAATAAGGAATGGCTTTGCTGCAACCCTATTTAACATGTCTGACTGATAAAATAATAAAGTCTCAGGGCTGCAGCTGATTTTATTTTGCGTCGACGTAAGATGGCAGGAAAGTATTACTCAGGCTGTGGCTGTCAAGCTGGATAATTAGGATTAAGATTCCACGAGCCTCTTAGAGAGCCGAAGCTCTGACTGGCTTCCTGTGCACACCCAGTGATTAGTTCAATGACAGGTTTGGTATTTCCAAGTCATATCATCAGGTCTCAAGTGGGAAACCTTGGTCTGCTGGGGTCAGTCTAATGGGAAATCTGCAAAACAATATCGTCTTACATGCCACTTAAAACAACAGTACAAATCATTAGCAGTTCCCAAGAGCAAGCCATAAAATGTTGACGGTTCACAGTCAAATGGCTAACTTTTTTTTAAAAAAATCCATCAATCTAAGCATACACAAATTTGTTAGAACACAGTCAGAGTTAGTCTTTTTGATAGATTATGTATTGTTGTATTAAATGTAAAGTAGAGAACAGCAAGACTTTGTACATCAATAGTGGTGAGAGCCAGTTTTCTGAACCAAACTAATAAAACTCAATCTAGTAGCAAGGAATGTACTAATCTAATTAATGTTAATCTAATTAATTTTTTTAAATGTAATTTATTCCTGTGATGGCAAAGCTGAATTTTCAGCATTATTACTCCAGTCTTCAGTGTCACATGATCCTTCATAAATCATTCTAATCTGCTGATTTAATGCACAAAAATAAATAAATAAATAAACAAACAAAACAAACAAATAAATAATTATCAACGTTGAAAACAGTGATACTGGGGGCAGTTGTGGCCTAATGGATAGAGACTCGGACTTGTAACCCGAAGGTCGCGGGTTCGAGTCTCAGGTCCGGCAGGAATTGTCGGCGGGGGGAGTGAATGTCCAGCGCTGAGGTGAGACCCACGACTGAGGTGAGACCCTTGAGCAAGGCACCAAACCCCCAAATGCTCCCCGAGCACCGCAGCATTGGCTGCCCACTGCTCCGGGTGTGTGTGTGCGTGTTGTTCACTACTCACTGCTGTGTGTGTGCACTTGGATGGGTTAAATTCCGAGTATGGGTCACCATACTTGGCCACATGTCACGTCCTTTCCTTTCCTTTATCAACAGAAGTTTCAAAAGTACAGCATTAATCTGAAATAGAATTGTCTAACACTATAAATGATTTTACAGTCATTTAACAATTTAATACATCCTTGCCAAATAATACTATTAAATTAAAAAAATGCACTGAAATAAATAAGGTGATCAACAGTCTGCATGGTAAAATTACATACAGTAGACCCATAAACATTTAGATGGATGTCTTTGGCTTTGCATCTCAAGCTGTTTTTAAACTTCCTATCACAAACTTTGCACTTCAAAGATGGCGTGTCAATACAAAAATAGTCTTTTAAAAATGTTTAGACACACCTGCATTCTATTCTATTCCACTGCACTTCCTCGGTTTGCTCTGAATGCAAGTTAATGACCACCTAAGAAACATCTGATCAGGTCAGATACACCCAAAACTAGCCTAATTGTACAGGGCTTTTCCTTAAGAGCGATTAACTGATTAGCCATTCAGGAAACTCAGTGACTGGTTGATTTTGGAAATATGTGATTTTGCACATCTCAAGTTGAAACTACATGTTTGATAATGGCTGCTAAGGTCTATCACAGAAACCATATGATGGTGAGTTCTTCTGTTCTGAGACAGTCTACGAATGTGATTCATAAGTGCTCAAATACAACTCATAGATCTATGCTCTCACTGTACAGGGCTTATTATGAAAGGGCTTCTCATGTTACACAATGACCGTTTTTAACCTGGCTAAACACCAAGATTTCCAAAGCATTTGTATAGATGCTTCCATCAGCAGTTACATAATCAAGACTGCTGAGCTTAGTGGAAGCATTTCCATATCAATGGCATTCATAATGTTATGGCACCTGGTTTCATCAGAACTAAGTCTGCCTTAATGAAAGGTGTACTGTAAGTGCTTCTAAGCATGTCGTCATGCTCATTTTGCAAAACAGTTTTCAGGAGCCCTAAAGTATGTCAAATTACAACAGGAAATGAGAAACCTGCATGTGATAGCATTGAAACTTAGGCGAGGGTTAAGCAGGCCATTAAAAATATGTTATCATTTATGATCCATTTTAATTGATAATTTTTTTCTCTCTTTTAATATATTTTAAAACATCATTAATTCCTGTGATGGCAAAGCTGAATTTTCAGCATCATAACTCACAAGGATCACAGGAGCCTTCAGAAATCATTCTAATATGCTGATTTGCTGCTCAAGAAACATTTCTTAAGTTTGCAAGTTTGATAAAGTTCAAGATTCCATTTAAACAACATACTTTATCCCAGATTGTTCTATGAGATACGTAGAGATGGGGATAAACAGACAGGGAAAAAAGCCCAGATTTGACCCAGAGCGCCCCTGACCTTCTGTAAGCATGCAGCTGCTATGTGCGGAATGCTTAATTTGTTTCGTTCTACTTGGTAACTCAGTTACTCTCTGAATTGCACACAGAATTCAACACACTTTCTAATTCCAACACCAAGACATTCCATGCCCTGAATTCTAAATTCTAAAATTCCAGCAAACACCATTAAATAAATGCCACATTCTGAAATATTAAAGAACAACAAGTGCTTCTCTATTCTCGTGATTCCTTCCCACTTACAGTTAATGGACACAAATTGAAAAGCTTTTGTTTCAAATACTTCAAAAGTAAATCCAAATGCTGACCTTGCCTGTAAAAGAGAAAGTGCAATGCACACTTATTCAATAATGACTATGAAATAGAACAATATTTCAAAGGAAAAGCAATGCAACATTATAGCAAACAAGAGAGCATCATTCAATTTAAATAACTAAAACACCTCATTTCTGATAACTGGCTGCCATCAAAATAGAAATTACAGTTGAAGTGCTCTATATGAGTGTTTGCATAATGCCACTTAGGGATAATTAAAGTAGTACATCTATCAAAAGAGGAAAGTGTTTTATATTTGATACAGTACTGGTAGATTTTGTGGCATCTGGCTGTGGTGTGACGGTTCCTGGGTTTTCTAATTCCATCTTGGGACCTCAGCACAGAAGCATGTCACACGGATTGAGAAAACATGATTCGGCTGCAACTACAGCTCATGTATTTTTAATGAAGATGATGTGACAGCATGTCGCTGTATCACATTCCACGCTCATGTTGCCGAGCGTGAGTGCGTAATCGAGTAAACGTTTGCGTGTCCTCCCTCAATGTAAACCAGATGCATTTTAGCACATTCACAGGCCAAATCATCAGATTATGACGACTCAATGGTTTCTAGAAAGGTTTTTTTTTTGGACAATAATGTGTTCAACTTAAGGTGAAGGCTTGTACTTTTTTTTTTTAATCTGAACACTCCCAGAAGATTATCAAGCAATGTATGCATTACACATTTAATATTCACACACTATGCTGTACCTTAATTTCATAAAAGACATGCTTTTGTGTTCAAAAACCATCTATGAAGTCAAAATAGACCTAACATTTAAAATTCCAAGACCAAATACAACAACATGGTTGATGTGAATGGAAAGAGAGATATGTATATATATATATATATATATATATACACACACACACACAAATGAGATTTGATTGGTACATTCAAGATTCAGCTTTTAAAATATTACAAAAGACTATTTCAAATAAATGTTGTTTTTTTTAAACTTTCCATTAAAAAAAATGAAAAGTATCAATGCCTCCACAAAAATATTAAGCAACACAACTGTTTTCAACATTGATAATAAACAGAAATGTTTCTTGAGCAAAAAAAAAAAAAAAAAAAAAAAAATCACCATATTAGAATGATTTCTGAAGGATCATGTGACACTGAAGACTGGAGTAATGATGCTGAAAATTCAGCTTTGCAAAGGAATAAATTACATTTGAAAATATATTCAAATAAAAAACACTTTTTTACTGTATTTTTGATCAAATAACCATCCTTGTTGAGGGTAAACTTTGAATGGTAGTGCATATATAATAAAAATTTGGTCAGCAATTCATTCTGCATGTCTAATCTATACAAGGTTATCCAATAAATCTGTAAGATAACTCAAAAGAAATAAAAACAAATGGGGGTCTAACATTCCACAAGAGTTCTGTCAATTGCCAGACTGTTCCATTGGGAGAGCTTGTCATTCCTGTGTACAGACAGTGCTTTCTTGGGAACTGAGATCTATAGGAGCAGAACGGCACGATCAAGCCCAGCAAAGAGACAGGAACTCAGGGAGCGAGTGATTGGATCCCACAGGACTGAGAAAATGTTGTGTGGTAGACCCGCTGACAAGGCTAAGTCCCAGCCAACTTGACGGATGCTTGTCGCATACTAATGAAGCGATGCATGTCGTCTGTGCGTTGTGCGTGTCTGTGTGTATCGTGAAATAGTTTGGGATAACACGCCAACATGATGGTTCTTTGGAGAGAAAATACTTGTGATAAACCAATTACTTATATTGAGATTGCCAGTGTAATACTGTGTATTACGGTAATACTATATCAATTCAACTACAACCAAAATTGCTAAAATAAACCAACACTTACATGAAGTACCACTTCTGTTAAGGGCCGTTCACACCAGGTATGTTTACATGTACCCAAATAAGCAGTTTATAATGGGATTGATGGCTCTGTCAGACTAAAAAGCCTTCATGTAAACACCTCAATCAAACCAAATAAAATTCTGATTGGATTAAAAGGAATAATCCGATCAACAGGATAAAAAAATAACTGTTTTCTCAATCAGATTCAAAAATACCTCACGCACATGTGCAGTACTTGGATGAGTATGTTCACAAATGTTTTACTTGTATGCAGGTAATGCACATGTAAATGAATATGTGAATCAGACATATAAACAATTCATATAAACAGAACTTCAGAATCTGAAATCAGATTGGATTCATTACAACTGATGAAAATTGGTGCATGTAAACAAGTTTTGTAGCAATTTCACAGTGACAAAGAGACTAAATATAAATCATTTTCAATAAGAGCTGTGGATTCCCGGCGACAAGCAACAGAGACAATTAGAGACACAACAAAGTTAAGCAGATCACAACACTATGCTTAAAAAAAAGTGACAACGTGCCGACCACCAAGGAATGTTACTACTACAGCACAGCAACTAAATAATGACAAACATCAGCCAATTTATCAATCTGTGACTAGAAAATACTACTTAAAGTCATGATATAACAGAAGTAGCGAAATATCTTTTCTTCTGTTTATATACAAAAAAGGAGGGTGGGGAATTAGTTCTACCCATCAGTTGTTGATCAGATGGAGGCAGATCTGAATGCAAGCTTGTAGTCAACTGTATAAATTGAATTTGGTAAGAAATTAGTTTAAGTGGACTAGATGACTGAAGAAGTCCTGCACACTTCACTGTTTCACTGGAAGATCCATTTATGACATTTTACAATTACAAGGTCAAAAAAAAGATAAACATATGCATGGATGAATCATTCACAATAAGATCAATAACATGCATTTAGAAAACAGATAGGGTGACTTTTCATTTCATTCTGACTTTAATCAAATCAAGCTTGTACACATCAGGAGAACTTCCTCAGAAAGTGAATCAAGGGTAGTTCAGTCCTTCTCCTGCTGTTTAACATCCAAACACAAACATACTTTGATCATCCACCGTTTAACCTGTTGATGAACATCTAGCTAGTAACATTCCTCTCTTTGTTTACATTAAACATATCAAGACCCTAGTAAAAACACTGCAAAAATTATTAATTAACTTCTTTACTCTTAGGTTACAGTTTCGGGTTTTGAACTACAAGTTCTTCAGTACTTCTCCACCTAAGAACCTGGTATGCTATATGTGCTGCCAACTTGTACAGACTGTAATACATGACTCAGATCTCTCCTTGGGACTCAAATATCAAAGCCTAGCCTACATAAAAAAAAAAACTTCACTGATATTTACACCTATGAACACGTGGCCTTGAACCATTTCATCATTAGCATTAAAAACTAAAAGACAGATCTACTGTGCCAGGAAGAGTAGCAGTAATGACTAAAAAAAAAGCTATTAACATGGATCCAAATGAATCATAGGCAAACACCTGCTTCCTAAGGCGGTCCTCAGGCTCTCAAGACAGTTGACCTGAATTTTCAGGGGTTACACTGGGGCCCTGTTGTGACAAACAACATGGTGTTGTGGTTGCCACAAAATCTGTTGTAACTTCATTAGAAACACCGTAACACTGGTTTCATCAAGTAACTACAGATAAATCTTGATTATGACCCATTCATCTTTGGCCCACATGGTTTCGTCAAGGCAGTATTATGAAAACTATATACGTGGTTCTACAAATAACAGTATTACTAATACATAGGGCTGGGCGGTATGAAGGTATATATCGTTACCGCGGAATGAAATGTGTACCGTAAAAGAATTTTTTATTCCGTGTATACCGCGAAATGTAAATAAGTAGGCGTGGCCAACTCACGTGCAGCACGCGTGAGGCTGAGACTGGTCAAACCGTTGAATGCAAGACTGAAGGATACGCTGGGAGGTTGTAAAAACATGGAAAGGAGAAACGATTTTAACGGGTGGGTTTCCCCGCCATTGACGAGATATCTCTCAATTAAAGACAACGCTTCCCCGCCATTGGCCCAGTTTTCACGGCAATCCGTGTTCAGGTATATTGCGGTAAGGAAAACGCAGCGCATGTCTGAATGAGTTCACGGGGACTTCCGGTCATGCGGGTCGAATACAAAGGCGATCGGAATTAATGGAAGGATCAGAGAACATGTAGATCATATATATATGTAGATCATGTTTTGACCATTTTGAATCTGATCGGGATGAAGTAGTCAGTGAGAGAGATGCCTCTACAGACACAGAAACATCTCTAGTTGTGTATGGACCGATAACCCGTCAATCTGAATGTGTGTATGTGATGTGTGTATGTGATGATCTCTCTCTCTCTCTCTCTATATATATGTGTGTATGTACAGTATGTATATGTATGGATGTAGCCTATATGTGTGTGTTTGTGTGTATAAACGTGTGTGTGTGTGTGTGTGTGTGTGTGTGTGTGTCTGTCTGTTCTGTTTATTGAATGCAATTTCAGTTATTCATATAATTATTTACAGGTGAAATAATTTGACATTTGAATGTATTTTGCTTGAAAATGCACTACTTTTTTAAAATGCATTTTTCTCAGGTTTTGAAAGCCAAAATGTTGTATTTCTGATGAAACCTATGTGCATTGGGGGTGATAAAACATGAACACATGAAGATAGAATAAAATAGTTTTTTTAATTAAATCAGAAACGGTTCTTTATTTTGATATATAATATGTTCATATATTCATACATGAAAATATTCTGAGGGCCGTCAATTTGGTGAAAATCATCAAAAATGCTGACAGTGGCTGGCAACTTTTTTAAAACGCTGGTGGGGAAGAGTTAAAGAGGTGCAACATCTGTTGTGTGGACTTGGTTCGGTTTTGCAAAATCTGACAACGAGCAGAAAAGGTGATTTGCAAACTGCGTCGTACTAATGTACTCACTAGCAGCGGTATTTATATTTTCACATTTGATTTTCTTTTCCTGTTATTTACTTGGAATATATTTTATATCTGTGAGATGTTGCCAGAAAGTTTGTCATCAGTTCTGCTCCACATCAAGCTGTGAAATGTGACATACCAGAGGAATTGTTGTTCATATAAAAGTCATATTTTGTTTACCATATTTATAAGGTTAAAATAAAAATACAAAATCAAAATAAGATCAAGTCCTTTTCTTTCTTAAATATTCAAACATTTATTATATAAAGCCCTTTTGTACATTTTCTGGAATAACTACCTATATAAAAAACTATATCGTGAAAGATATCGTTACCGTGAAATAAAATTTCTCATACCGTGAAATAAAATTTTGGTCATACCGCCCAGCCCTACTAATACAGAATAAAAAACTCCCATCATTCAGCCAATTATACTGTCAATGTCAATAATAACAACATCCAAAAGCATCTCAATTATGGTACAGCATAACACAAACCCAGAAATCTTGACATGTCACACTGATATTTGACAGGTGAGCTGTCAATCATAAAAATCAGTACATTTTGCATTAGAGGACTTAAATCAAGAATAGTATTTGGTATTAATAGGAAAATATTAGGATTTGACGATTCCTTTGCATTCTTAACACTAGATATCTAATTGAATTCTATGGAAATGTGAGAAGCCCAAAATGATGGACAGTACTGGCTTTTAAATAGTTGACTAACCTTCATATTCATATTTTTAATACTAAAATAATTCTCTTAGATCTAATAAAATTTATCCTGATAATTTGTCACAATGGAAACCCATAAAAACTGAAATCAGGTTATGAAAAACAATATTAATATGATGGGAGACATGCACTGTCTTAAAGATGGTATAGTTCAGCAAAAACAGTACTTACTTCATCCTCTGAGAGTCCATAAATTGGTTCAAAATTCGTAGCCATAAATCCAAATGGCAATTTAATACACACATACACAAAAACACACACACACACACACACACACACACACACGCTCGTGTGAAAGCTGGAACAATAGCAAAGTGTGTCCTCCTCCACCTCCTGTGAATGCAAGTTGATCCAAAGCAGCGAAGTCTGAGTCCAAAAACGAATATCCTTTTAAACCATATCGTGACAGAAGATGTACGTCCACCGGTTTAATCTCATTTAACGGTTGAAATTCGGTGGACACCCGCTTAATTTCCCCAACAATATGATTTCCCCTCGTCAAGTGCAAACGCGAACCATTCACTTCCTCTCAGGATCCGAAACACTCCCCGCTGAAATGAGTGACAACTTATCCCGCCAATCACAGCGTTTTCCGAAACTCCGGGAGGACAGACTATCCAATCCGTGTTGATTGAGGGCGGGGCATTGTTGTTGCACTTTTGTGGAGTAATCAGGGATGGGTAGTTTCCTAGATCACGATATCGGATCCATAAGAACTTGACGTATTATTATATTGCATACATGTCTGTGGGTCTGTATGTATATATTGTGTTAATTAACACTTAGTTTATTTAAAAAGCCAGTAATAAGCTGTTTGAATCTTGCAGCTGGTAACAGGACTCCTATAGCAGTGCTCTAGCACCCTCTACAGTTAAAAGAGCGATACTGCCAACATGTGCCAATTTATGATTGACACCCAACACTGGGCAAAGTCCAACTGTTATGCATCATGATTCATCGTACATGTGAAATAGCCTAGACTAGAGGAACGGAACTAAAAGGTGTTTTCTGCTGGTTTCTACTGGTGTTTTGTTGCTCTTGGCTTTTCTACACTTAAGTAATGTTTAACAGACTGAAAATGAACTCGAGGATCAAACGGGGATATTTTAGAGGTAAAAATTCAAAACTTGAAAAGATCCTAGTCATTAAATATTCTCCTAGATTTATAATCTTATGACTCTTTGGGGTTACACGGTCTAACAAGTGCGTCAAAAATAAAAAATTAAATGTTAATTAAATTAAAATTCACTCAAAAAATAAATATGCTTACATTTAAATTAATAATTAAAATGTTTAGCAAATAACTTGATAAATTAAATAAAAATACAGTAAAATAATAGCTGTTAAAATACACAAAAGTTGGACAGATGCTTCCAAGGTCAAAGTTCACAGGAAGAGGCTGTTCAAAAGTGCACATTCTGAGTTTCCTTCCACTTTGAAAAAGTACCTTAATTTGACAACAATTGATCAATGCTCATGGTGTTACACTGTATAATGATTTTAACTGAATAAAAATTATTTAATGGTGTGTTGCTGTAGACCTATGTGATCACTGTTTGTTTTGAGATGATATTGGTGTTACAACACTTGCTTCATTTGTGATGTAAAATATAACAAATAATAAGAGCTTTTATAAGAGAAAACTGAATTTAGAACAGTAATGTGAGGACACATTTCGTAAGCCAGAAAGTAAATATATAGATGCTATAGTATAGTTAGTATAAAGTAGATATAATAAAAATAGAAGAAATGGTGACAGTTACAGCACTTAATATGTATATTTTCACTTATTCACCTTATTTTGCAACGCGGAAGTAAGCTATTTTCTTTGAATGTGCGATCTATTCATTAGCAATTCATGGGCAATTAACGAAGAATAACTGTGCAGTAAACAGTAAAATTGCACTATAAACCATTATGATAGTGAATTAAAACCACGTAATAATATACATACCAGTTTGCAATATCAAGCAGCATAATGGACTGCTTTTGTACAGTTAAAATAACTGTAAGCGAATGACACCGGAAGTCTCGCACATTCAAGTTACAAATGGCCGCGCCTGCACTTATGTCCAAAATACGGCGGATACATACACATACATTTTAACGTATTTGTTTTGGAAGTTTCTTTGTGTACCAGTAGATGTCCTCATATTACCGCATAAAAACTCACTTTGACCTGAGCGGTAAAAGCTCTGTGGTATAATGAATCAGCTAACCTTAGGGCTTCATTTAGTTGTCAGCTGATAAATTCATATGACTAGTTCATATCAAATAAAACATTTGCCAAATTTATTGTTAATTTATAGATACCTTGAGACTTGCTGCTTGGTATTACTTTGAGAATGTGGTACTGAATTCAATAAAGCTGCTTTTATTGACTCAAGATCGTGACATGACATTGAATATAGACTTGAAAGCTGTGATCTTCTGTTAACCTTAAACTACTAAGCTTGGATAAATGTAATGGGTTACTTATGCCAATAGGCATTATGTCAATGTTAGTTCAAGTTAAAACGCATTTGATTTTGTTTAAGAAAAAAAAAAATCCATAACACAATGGCACCTCTAGTTCCAGATGGTAGAATTACATAACACCAAAACAGGTTGAGTTGGACAGAGGAGGATTTTTTTTTAAATCTCCCTCAAATTGAGTCTCTGGTTGGGAAACAGTTACTTTCTGGAGGGTTTCTGCATGTGGTTAATAGAAATCTCACCGGTGTCAGGTGCACAGGTGTGGAAGGTTCTAGAAGGGCACAGATGAACAAAAACTGAGATGAGATTCAGGAGCTGCATTTAATCTTCCTGTTTTCACACACAGCTGTTTTTTAAACTCTTCATCACACACAACCAAACATGACCCTGATAATGACTTCAAACACTCCTAAAGCAGAAGGGGTCAGAGTTCATTGACAGGACCATGATGTTAATAGATGTTGACAGATTCCGTTTAGTAGTTTGTGGTTTAATATATGGTTAGCCCAAATTTCTAGGTAACTGTAAAATCCTCTGGATTTATTGTAGCATTGAAGAGAAGATAAATGTTGTCATTTACAGTAGGGTAAGAGGAAGGACTTTTATGTTGAGTCTTTCATTGATGCCACCGATCCTCTGTTCTCAAAAATATTTGTGAAATATGCAAATTATTCAAATATTTTACAGGTATTCAAAGAACAACAACTGACATCAGGATACTACAAAAACTGTAACAGGAAGCAAGACTAATCTTTTGGGAGAGTGATGGGATGGGGAAGATGTACTGTTCTACAGAAGATTTGGAAATAAGACAGATGAGTGACAGCGGAAGAGAGCACATGGTAGTGCACTCGTTCAGTGTTGGACAGCTGGCGTAAGCCTGACATGCAGTCGACCCTTTCTGGCCATGATGACAGCTCAATCTCACAGATTAGATGAGTGGATGTAAAAAATAAAGAGAGAGAGAACTGAGCCTGTGTGCACTTTAATTCAGAAGTCAGGTGCATGGAAAGAATGGAGAACATGAAAACATAACCGTTCAATAGTTTGGGGTCAGTAAGATTTGTTTGTTTTTGAAAGAAGACTTTTATGCCCACCAAGGATGTATTTATTACATCAAAAGTAAAGTAATATGGTTAAATATTATTATGATTTAAATGACTATTTTCTATAGGTTTTAATGTTTTATTTATGCAAGCTGAATTTTCATTCATTTCATCATTACTCCAGTCTTCAGTGTCACATGATCCTTCAGAGATCATTTTAATATGCTGATTTGGTGCTCAAGAAGCATTTCTTCTTATTATTAATGTTGAATACAGTTGTGCCACTTAATGTTTTTGTGGAAACTTTTTTTCAGGATTCTTTAAGGAATAGAAAAAACTAACTGAAATAAAAATGCTGTAACATTATAATGTCAGTTTTGATCCATTTAATGTGTCCATATTGAATAAAAATATTAGTTTCTCTCTCTCTCTCTCTCTCTCTCTCTAAAAAATAAATAAAATCTGACACCAAACTTTTGAACAGTAGTAAAATAGCTATCCTATGAATATCCTGAATATCCTATGATGAATATCCTAATGAATAAAATGTACCTATTTAAAATAAAAGAAAATAAAGTATTTTATTTTTTTAATTAACCTCTTAAGACCCTGCGGCCTCATATGAGGACATTATATTTTAGTGAATTTCTCTGAGACTATACATGCCACAGTTTTAAGTCTGGATGTCCTGTACAGAGCACATTCAGGGCTTTTCAGAGATACTAAATGATTGGATGTTTCACCATGACCACTCCCTCTCCTTGGTCTTCAAAAATGTCTGATATTAATTTAGTGACACTCTTATGGACATATGAAAATATTTTGTAATTATCATTTAAATCTCTCTAATTTTTAAACTGTGTGTCATAAATCAACATCTCAGGAAAATGTTATGAGGTTTCAAATCAAAATATGACTTTCTGTTATGAAACAGGATGTTGATTTCATACATGTCCTCATATGAGGACACCGGGACTAAAAGCATGTTTATTACGCATTTTGGGAGCCATAACAAATGAATAGGGAAAGAAATTATATTTCAATATTCTATGAAATATTATATATTATGATGAAAATCGTGTCAATTATTACTCCCATTATTACAAAGTTCAATCCTGAAAACCAAAAATGTATTGGTGATTTAAAAAATCATTTGTTTCATGTTCATTTGTGTCTTTTTATTTTTTTAAAGAAATTGAGTCCCGATGTCCTCTAACGAGGACATAGCATAACTTATGAATGAAATATCATTTTTAAAAAATTTTATTTATTTATTTTAATGTTCTAAACAATGTAAAGACATGAAAAAAACTAATTTTTTCCTAAAACTTTTTTCTCGGGTCTCAGGAGGTTACATAAAATGTAATATTATTAAATTACTAAAGCTTATTTTAAACAAACATGGAAAAGAACAGTGATACCACAACATTTCACAAAAAATAAATAAAGTTGCAATTGCAAGTCACAAATTCCAAATGCGAATAAACACTTTATAGTGTGTAATGACTAATACAACAACAGAGTGGCCAGAAACAGATGACATGTTAATTCCTTCATCTCAATTTTACATCTGTAGTGGCTTGTTTCTGGGTTTATCGCAGCTTGAAACCCTTTTTAAAGTCCATTCAATTAACTCTGTGATTCTCTTTCTTGGTATTTAGCATTCACTTTTTATCTATACAGACTTACAGTACAATAACCTAAAGCACATTCCCTCAGTGGTGACCTTTGTTAAGTGCTTCACTCAAGGACACAATTCAATAACCGTACAGTGCACAGGATGTCCTAGCATTAGGATTAAATCTGTGACATTTTGATGCCAATCCAAATTCTTCAATATTTGACTACTACTGAGCATTGTGTGTGTGTTTTTGCATCTGCCAGTGTGTGCATGTGCATGCATGCATGTATACATGTGTCTGTGTGTTTTATAGCATGTAATCAAAAGCCAACGGTCTTCTTAATCTCAGTAAAATCCAAACTCAGCAAACGGTGGTCCTTGCTTAAAATAATCCATGTGTTCATAGGGTTCACCAGTCTTATAAATAAACCACTGACCTTTACACCAACAAAAAGCCACCTTCACTTATGACTTCACTTTATGAGTTTATTTTATGACTTATGAATATGTTTTCGAGCCCTTTCCATCTACCCATAAACTGGTGCAGCTAGTCTCTCAGCTGACCAAAGAAACATTATTTGGCTGAGGTCACTACATTTTTTGTGCCTCTGTCAGGTTCAGATGCTCACAGGCAAAATCGTTTGATCTTTGAGCCATGATTTCCTTCTGTCTGCTGGGGTGAAATGTTTCAGGCACATGGGCTTGAGTCATGTCATGCCACTTGACCATGGGCCATGGAAAACTTTTAAAAAAAAGTTTTAGTTTTACAACAGGTGCTTTGGCTCAGTGCTTTGATCCTGTTGCATTTAAAAATAAACATTTTAGTTCATCAATGACTTGAATTTGAGCTTAATGGAATAGTTCGCCAAAAATATTTGTCATTTTCAGCCCTCAGACATTTATTTTCCATATACACACACTGATTCACCTAAAAACTGAGCAAAAAACCTGCATCCCAAAGACTGATAAATGTTGAAGACATAATTACCGGTTTGTACGTCATGATTCCGCAGAGTTCATTCCTGTTGATTTTCATTGAAAGTTTACATCCGGATGAGTCTGTGTAACATTTTTAATGACTCGTGTCCAGAAGAGCTTTTTATCACTGCTAATTTTACTGCTTGTTTAATTAAATCCACCTGTTTTCTCGTCCACTCATATACCACTACAAATGCACTGAACAGCGGAACTTGTAGGCCACATAAGTTTGAGTCAAAGACATTCATGAATTTCAGAATTGACAGTGAAGTGCCCCGTTTGTTCAGTCCATAAGTTATCGTTGTCAATAAACAAAAAGAAAGAGGTTGCAGAAGAGGCACATCTTCATAAAAAATAAAAAAAAAACTCGTACACACTTTTAGAATACTAATCTAGATAAGATAGTAGAGGAATTAAAATTAGTAGTAACAGATGTATATACATATGTATATACACACAAACCTAGATAAATTTAGTAAATAATAAACTTCAAGAAGGGATTCCTATTTTATCTGTTCTTTGTTTCCTATTTGTGTATGTAAGCAGTCACATGATCACATGATTTCACAGTCCAATAAACTCAATGTCTTTAGGTTCAGTGAGGTCAAGGAGTCTGGTAAGTCTTGATAATTTGTAAAATGACACAGTGGGATTTGCACTAAGTGCAAAAAAGAAGTTTGTTAGGTTTGATTTACAAATACAAAATGTATTTGGACACTTTGCAGAACATATCAGTGAATTTGATAAAATATGGGATCACTCTGCTAGGAAAAATATGTGAGGAGAGAGGAACTGACTTCATCTAAAAATCACAGAAATACCTGCTGGTTAAAATATTTGAAAAATGACTAGAAAAATGTAGTTGGTTCTGAGAAAAGATATAGCACATATTATACAGTATTTGTTTGCAGATGCAATTTGGTTTGTTGTGAACTGATGCAACTTGGGGCTGATGCTTTTGAAATGCACTTTTACCAACGGGAAATTTTTAGAAAGTCCAGTTGTCATGGTGAACCATTGTGACGCCTTTCTGAAATACCTTTTTTTGTCCGCTCAGGTGCACATGAAATATTGTCATATTTAAGACTTATTTGTACTGTATGCCATCTCTAACCTCATTTGATTTAATTGCTTTCTTTATGGCATAATGGTATGCAATAACTTCTGTCTGGACTTAAATGCCATTGAAATCTTAGGCTGTATAGACCATTGGTGACAGAAATGAACCTGTGAAACACTGTGAGAATGTTGTAATGACTGAGTTCTCAAGCATAAAGTCTAAAATATTGGGGCATGTGGGCTTTATGAGAGGAGTTACTGTAAAATGAGTTTTGGACAAAGTTTTATATGATTTAACCAGTAATTCATGTGATTTGTCTAGTTATTTATATACTTACAAAGCCAGCTTGAATTCTCTTGTGCTTTTTCACTTTTAGACATGCTTTTTCCCCTCAATTTTCACTCTCAGTATCCATTTTCGTCTGGTTTTACCTTTGTTTATTTCCTTAAAACATGTTTTATCCTTAAATACAGTACTTTCAACGCTTCTCTGCTTCTTAGGCTGTAGACATTGGTATTGCCTTGAGCTGTCCAATTTTCTAGTCACGTGAAAAGCAACAGGGATCTGGAGACTGTTAATGAAAATACCGGGAAATATCACTCTACCAGAAATGGCATTAAATATGGTAATAGCTGCGCTTGTGAGCTTAATTTCCCCTCATCTGTTATATCATAATCAGAGCAGTCTAGTGTAGATCCTTGCTGCAGAAATGAGAAACTAAGGAATTAAAAATATCTTAGTCATCTCTGCTTTTACAGGTTGGCCCAGATCAGGAGATTTATAGCAAATGCATCCTTTGATACTAAATGTTTTATTGGTCATGATACCATTCCACATCCTGAAACGATGTTTTTCCATGGCCACTAGGAACACTGCAATGTCACTAAATAGAGGAAGTTCCACAGTATCCTAGTAATCTTTCAATTTATTACCATCTCAATGAGATGCACTGAGCAGCAAACAAAGTACTCAGGAGCATGATGTGTAGCCTATATCTCAACAGGTTTTACAGTGTTTGATCAAGAGCAGAACCTGTACAGTCATGTGTTTGGATAGCAAGTACAAGCAGTTTAGAGTCATACCAGATGATCATAAATAACTACCAGCTGTATCATACATTCTATCTATCTATCTATCTATCTATCTGTCTATCTATCCTGAAGTCATATGAGTCACTAAATTTTAAATTATGCAATATTAACAGTAAATATCAGGGGAACACTGCATGATTCATACTTTGACACAGTGAAATATGTTTTTGTGTGAATATTTCTTCTACACTTTTTTTTCTCAAAACTACAGAGAAAAGTTGGTATGTACCAAACACTTTAGTTGCACGACAATGCAAATTCTCTCTTTAACATCCCTCTTATGATATTCCGATCATTTTGAGCACAATTTGGTGTTATATGGCAAATCACAGACTTTGATTTCTGCACAGATAATTTACAAATAGTTAAAGCAAGATGAGGGAGATGTAGTATAGTTGTTAAAATTACATAAATTAGAATAAATAAAAATGTATTTTATAGTGGTTCAAATTTTAATAAATAATATATTAAAAATGTAATTAATGTATATATATATATATATATATATATATATAATTATTTATTTTATTTCCAATTCAAACATTTTTACTTTTTCTAATCTTTAATCTAAGATTATTCATTCGTGTATTATAAAACCATACAGCAGAATCACAGCATCAGCACTGACAGAATTAAACTGAGCGCAGAGTGGGAGGGGTTGATGTGGGAGGAGCTGAGTACTCCAGGTCACGCCCACTGTCAGACAGACCGGTTAGACAGGGGATGTCCATCACCCGAAGGCATTTGACTTACCTGAGAGTTGTAGGAACGCAGTCAGCGCACATCTGCTCAAGACACCAACTAAGCTTTGCGTGTGTTCGGTTACATAAGCAAGAACAACAGAAATCAGCCAGTTCAATGTAGCCCATCCTGCTGGCACGATCATTAAAGCGGGATTATAGGAGCTCATCATCGCCCTATGAACAGCAGGTAAGCGCATAACTACTACTTTTTTGCTTTTTGAGATCTGGAATCATTGTATTGAATGCACGTGATTGAATTCCTACAAGAAAAAAAAATATTGTGCCTGCATAAGTACAAGGTTTATAAATCAGGACAATACATTTATAGCCTATGACATTTATAGTTATATCAAAATGTTGTTGAACAATTTGACTAAGTGTAATATCAAAAATATTACTGAACTACATATTCATCGTGCAACTAATATCACATTTCAAGTTTAAATCTACTTTAAGTACTTTATATTTAAGCAACTTTACCATGGTTGTTATAGTTAGTTATTAATTACATTCAAGTGTGCTTCATATGGCAACATCTAACTTAACTGCATTTATTCAAGTGATAGATAGATAGATAGATAGATAGATAGATAGATAGATAGATAGATAGATAGATAGATAGATAGATAGAGACTTTTGCACACTTTTTGTACAGTTTTAAAAGTTGAGTCATATATATATATATATATATATATATATATATATATATATATAGTACAATATATTTTTGTAATGTTTTATAAGTTTGAAAAGAGTGTTTCTGAAGTGTTGTAAAAGAAGTGTTTCTGTCCAAAAAATGTTAAATTAGTGTGTAAAATGTTGGTCAAAACATGTGTATTGTTGTATTAAAAATACGAAATCTTTGAATCAATATGAGTGAATATGAATGAACTACAGCTGCACACCATTACATATTAAGTAGGCTGTATGTTATCATTGTGCGCTGCTATTATAATTCATTGTTATACACTTAACAGGCACTATGATGTAAAGTGTGACATAAATCTTTTTGATTTTGACATGATCATCAAGTAGCCTCACACTGGCCCAGAATCAGAGCAGGGCTTTACAGTCTAATTATATTAGCGGGTGGAAAGTGCTGATATAGGCGTTCATTATGTAATGAGCTTTGCATCGGTCTAATCCTGGGAATAAGAGGACAGAATGGCTGTGAAGTCGTCAGTGTTCTAATTTGTCAGTGCGAGTCAACAGTTTAATAATGGTTGACTTATGTTTTAGAGTTAGGTGCTGGTTTGTGGTGTCATATGTGATTCTTTTGTCAGCTGGAATACAAATGCAGTTCAAAACAGAGGCAGAGAACTCATTTGAATATTGATTAGAATATTTATAGTCTGGAACATGGACAGTTTTCCTAAAGCTGGTCAATTGGTTACGACAGAAAATAAATGAAATATCTTTTTGGTTGCATTGTTTGCCTTTAGTTTGGACCGAGTTTGTAATAACAGACTTCTTTATCGTATATCATGATACTTTTCACTGCAATGCTGAACTGAATCTGAACACGTTCTGGTTTCACTTATGGTGATACAATAAAAAATCTTAATTGTTCATCTTGATATGAAGTGTTCACAAAGTGTATAAAATGTAATATTAATTTGCTGTTCATATGCATAAAATCAATCAAATCCAGTGCCTGGATTCCACACCGGAAGATGGACAATAGCTTCTTAACCTGATTTAACTGAGACCTGCCACTTCCTAAGCGGCCATTCAGCTGATTGTAAGTGTTCAACACACTTGCATATCGCTCTAGTTGTTTATTGAGCCGGCTAATAAAACTCCTGCTATCATGATAGTCTATGTTTTGTTGATTAGAGTCATCTTGAGGGCCTGGATTGCCAGTAAGACTCAAACGTGTTTAGAGTATATATAGTAAATGTGGCCAACAGTTATGACTGAACGTTCACAGTTACTGATGTTATTGATATATGTACATACAGTACAAAACCAGTTTTGTAGCTTTTCAAATATATTGCTCTTAATGTTTTCAAGAGGGGTTTGTGGGTATGTCGGTTTATAAAAGCTTCTCAGCACTGACCCATTTCCTGTTCACTTGATAAACTCACTCACTTCTGCATAATTTTATGCTTTTATTGCTTGGCATCATCAGGTCTATGAGGTACAGATCCTATGTCAGAACGATGATGTTTTTAACTCATTGTAGACTGTTTGCACTTCAGAATAAATCATTTTTGGAGAGGTTTGTTTACTCAGTTGGTTCTCATATAAGTTCATTAATAAGACAAATGAATGTTGTTATTCATCGAAAATTGTTTCTGTTGTTGCAGTTATCACATGTCATAATTACCTATGGAAAAAATATTAGTTAATAAGGTGAGAGAGGTTTTTAATTTTTATTATAATTTTAACCATGAAGTTGTTTTTTTTACTGTGTGAGCCATGACAAATTCAGACAGGTGTTCATTTTCCCTCAATTACTGTAGTTTGTCCTTTCGATGTAGGTCTGTTCTTTGCTAAGAAATAAGGATTGAACAACAGTGCTTTAGAAGTAGAGTTTGCATGATTGATTAATGGACATACACTCTTAAAAATAAAGGTGCTTCACGATGCCATAGAAGAACCTTTTTTTGTCTAAATGGTTCCATAAAGAACTTTTAACATCTGAAGAACCTTTCTGTTTCACAAAAGGTTCTTTGTGGCGAAACAAGGTTCTTCAGATTATAAAAAGATAAGAAAGAGATGGTTCTTTAAAGAACCTTTTACTGAATGGTTCTTTGTGGAACCAAAAATGGTTCTTCTATGGCATCGCTGTGAAGAACCTTTTAAGCACCTTTATTTTTAGGAGTGTAATGGAACATCAGTCTGGCATTCAGGTAACTCCCTGCAATTTACTGAACTGAATTCAACAGAAGTCATTCGAAGTCAACAGCGCTCACTTTGTGACAAGCTATCAAAGCCACCCTGAAATAAAAAAATACCATTTAACCTGAGTAGATTAATGCAGGACTGAAATGTACTGTGGGAATCTGGGTGAAGCAGCCATGGATGAATCCATCAGTCCTGCAGAAATGTGAGTTCACAAGCACAAGTACTGGTATATGTCTAGATTACAAGGCAAGATGTCAGATAGCTTGTCTGACTGGTTTCACCGTTAATTTAAGGAGTTTTGTTATTGCAACAACAATGCCCAGTTTTAGCTATACAAACAATGAAGCATATTTTGGGTTCTGCTTATTACACATGCTACTTCTCTTTGCTTCTTGTATTTCTTAGGCAGCTTGTAAATATAAAGCTTGATTTTATATCAAATGCATTCCTAACAGACTGATTTGTAATGCCAACCACTTACATTAAAATATCTTTAGGCCAAAAGCCTTATTTATATTCATTCATTCATATATTTATTTGAATTTTTGAGTGAACTATCAAAGAATTTTGAATTTTGTGAAGGAAAAAAGTCTGAATTGTCAGATAAAACTCAGTTGTAAGATACAACCTCTCAATTGTGAGAAAAAAAGTCAGAATTTATGAGATTGCAATTACCTTTTTCTGAGTTTATATCTCACTTTTTCCTCCGAATTATGAGATGTAAACTCAGAATTCTAATTCGAATTGTGAGATAAAAAGTCGCAATAACTTTTTTTTTCTGTGTTGGAAACAAACTTAACTATCCCTTTAAGAAAAAGGCCATTCAAAAACGAAAAGTCTGTTATTTTATTGCTGCAACCTTGTTAAAGTAGTAAATCAAGTGTGTCATAAGTAATTCATCATGAGTTTACATCTTCATTGTGATCTGATTATACCTGAATGATGACAGGCTACTGTAGAGATTTGTTGTTAATTAGCCTTACGCAGTTATCGCCGCCCACCTAGACGACTAGATATGTCCCCAAAGACACGGGTCTGCCCATTAACAATGTAATGATCCTAATCCCTAACATTAGTCTGGATTTGGCTCATGGGCGATCACCTTTCGGGTCTATGTCACCCACTAGTGCAACACTACACCTCTGAGGAGATGGTGGGTTGGATCTGGCTTGCGCTGGATGGTTATGTATTGTGCAACTGCTGAGTTTCGCTGCGGGGGCTGGAAAACAGTATTTGAAAAAACAACACTGTAGATTCATGAATGTATGATAATGGCAAACTGTCAGGAAAAAAATTAGTTTTAATCGACCATGAAAGTTTCTATTTGAGAGCATCTTTGATAGTTGCTTCCTGCTATGGTTTTCCACTAAATTCTGGATAATATCTAAACAGATGGCCCCTATTCTAGGAAATATTTAATTGTCTTTCTTGGACAGACGTTTGGCAGGTGACAACATGCCCTATGTACACTGAAAAAAAAAAAGGTGTAGAAACAGTTTTCACTGAAAAATTGCTAGTAAATTTCACAATTAATTACAAATAACTGGCAAGTAACAATGAATTAACAGACATAAAAAGACTGAAATAGTATGTGCTCCAATAATCTTTATTTACAACTTTGAAAATTCATTTTTACAGTGTAGAACCAAACCTATGGAAGATTGTTTTAATTCATGGAATTAAAAAAAAGGTAATTGTGACTTTTTCATCTTACAGTTGAGAAAAATAATCAGAATTGTGAGATATAAACTTACAATTGCAAGATTTTACAAATGCAAAATTTTATCAAATTAGATAAAAAGTTGCATATATATATATATATTATTCCATGGCAGAAACAATACAGAACAAAGCAGGATTGCAAGATAGTTCTAATAGTTTTTAATTTCTTTCCCTCTTACTTGCTTGTTTCTGTCTACTGTACAATATTTTGTGTCAAATGCTTAATAACCATACAAATTGAAACATTATAGGTTTAATTGGATATAACTGATTTCCTGAAGCAAACATACAATTATGTTCTCTGCTCATAATAAGGGCTCTAATGCACTCCCGCTGGCGTATGATGATTCACAACCTTGGCATTTTTTCTGGCAAGAGGTCCAAGATAGAAGTGAAAAATGCATTTTATTTTATTGTGTTGCCATGACTACCAGCACCAGTCATCTTTTTGACTGAGCAGCTGTTATACCATCTTGAGTGTTAGGTTAAATGGTAAATATAGCCATCCTAATTGGAAAATTGCACTTCTTGTCTCCTGTTGATGTCTGCTGAAACAACTCATAACCTCACTGCTCTGTGACGATACTCAAACTAATGCATACATGAGCCATGTTGGAAATAAACTTTCTACTGTATATTTGCTTATTCCATATTTATGTGCATAGTTTTTTTTAATGTTTAGCAATTTACAAAATGTTTTTAAAGTCTCTTATGCTCGCCAAGGCTGCATTTATATGACTAAAAATAAAAGTAAAATTAATATTATGAAAAAAGTAATAAAGTAGTAAAAAGGTAGTAAAAAAAGAACATTATGAACTAGTTTTACAATTTTAATTAACCATTTTTGATTTGAATATATTTTAAAATCTAATTTATTCTGGTGATGCTAAGCTGAATTTTCAGCATCATTACTCCAGTCTTCAGTGTCACATGATCCTTCAGAAATCATTCTAATATGCTGATTTGCTCCTCAAGAAACATTTCTTACTATTATCAATGTTGAAAACTATGGAAGCTATGGAAGCCCATATCCACCACTGAATAAAAAAATAAAAAAGGTAATTGCGACTATTTATCTTGCAATTCTGACTTTTTTTCTCAGAATTGCATCATATAAACTCACAATTATGACTTTTTTCTAACCTTTTTTTCACCTCAGAATTGGACTTTATAACTCGCAATTGCGAGTTTATATCTTACAATTCTGAGAAAAAAGT
>JAFVLL020017292.1:0-52721 GCA_021397915.2 Tor tambroides
AAAAAAAAAAAACTATATACATTTTTGCTGGTTTATTGCTGGGTTTAGTTTACATTATTTCTAATGCTAATGATAGTTCACCCAAAAATGAAAATTATATCATTAACTACTCACCTTCATGTCGTTCCAAACCCATAAGACCTTTGCTCATCTTTGGAACACAAATTAAGATATTTTTGATGAAATTCAAGAGCTCTCTGACCCTCCATAGACAGGAAGTGTATACTACCACAGTCAAGGCACAGAAGGACATCGTTAAAATAATCCATGTGACATCAATGGTTCAACCGTAATTTTATGAAGCTACGAGAATACCTTTTGGGCGCAAAGAAAACTAAAAAAACAACTTTATTCACCAATTCTTCTCCTTCACATCACCCAGGCGCCATTTTGGAGTGTTTCACAACGCAAAATGTTGCCACAAGTATTCCCCCCCCCATGAGGGTAGGAATTTTCATTTTGGCCACAGGAACCAACTGTGGTTACTGTGTTAGGCTGCTGTTCATCTGGCTATCAAAACTCCTCCACAGGGTTAGTGCATATTTCATGAAAATGATTTTTACAGCAGGATCTTCATCAGTTACCTGTCTTTCTCCTTTCGCCCTCACAGTTCTCCTACTCTCTGTCAGGGTTGAGGCGTTTCAGCTTTGTCTTTTGATCTTTTCTCAGTTCATAATGTTCTCTGCCGTGTTGGATTTTCTGACATTTTTATACCTGCTGTATCTCAGCAAAAGGAAAGGAAAAAGAAAGTTCTGTTCTCCTTGATGTTTTTCAGAAGAAATGTATTCCACCAAAGATGTGTTCATGCTCTTTTTACTGTCTCATCACGTCACCTGCTTTGATGTTCCAAGCATGCAAACTTTGTACATGTGTGACACTTACTGCAGTTTCTTCACTCCTATTTGGTGCATCACGTCTCTACTTATTTACGTATCCAGACACTTTTCTTCAATACATGAATACATCCTTTCTGAAAAAGTACACTATAGCAGCAATTTTGTTGATTTTAATTAAGTTTAAATGTATTATGAGTTTACATTGAATGCAGTTAGTTGAACTTTTTGAATGTATGTCATGTATTCAAATGTATTTAATTACACAATTACAGTGCAAAACAGTGCATTAAAATATGAAATATTAAATGTAATATTGAACAGAACTCCAGTTAATATCACAATCAGGTACTTCATTCTATTCATCTACTTCAACTAAATATAAAACTGTCAGTTAACAAAAAATTTCCTTTTGTGAAACCTAAAATCATAATTGGCTTAGTTTCCCATTGATTTGCATATTTTTCCGAAAGCAAACATTGTTTATTGAGCTAGAGTAAGAATCTCAGCAGTGCATGAGTGAGCTGTAATAACCCGTTCTCAAACCTGCAGTTATCACTCATTTTCTAACCTCACATTACAAGGAATACAGACGCAAAACAAAGCTTTGATTCATACGTATAATGAAGAGCTTTATGCCATCTGTCAGCCCCTTTTAAGTGCTCCCAAGACTAGCACCACACATTAATTGGTTAGTGTGCATGTTAATGAAGGTGAAGAGAAACATGCTTTCCACCACTCTTATTAAAAAGAAAATTAAGTTAAATCCCAAAGCTGCAATATCATGGTCAACACACTAACGTCTTTGAGGTAAACATAGTGTGGTACTTAATACAGGATAAGGATGGCTGAAAGGATGGTTGATAGAGTGTAAAGCACTGCCTTTAAATTATATAATTTCTATATTCTTATGCTAGCTCATTTACAGGCCAAGTGCTATGTAAGCATGACTAGAAGAAAAAGGTGGATAAGTTATGCACTTGAATGTATGAATGAAATAATACAATAAAATACAGAAAGACATTCTTGAGAAATTGTGAGTAAAAGTAAATGAAGCATTTATGTATGTATGCAATTATTTAACCTTTTTAATTTGTTTACTTCATATCCTTTCTCTGCTGTTGTTATATGAGCAAAATTTTCATTCATTCATTCATTTATTCATTGTCGTTTTATTTAAATATTTCATATCCTTTCTCTGCTGTTCTTTCCTGTTATCGCATAGGTTATGCACCTGAATGTATGAGTAAAATTAAATGTATTCATTCATTCAGTCATTTTTGTTTTATTTCAATATTTCATATCCTTTCTCTGCTATAGTTCTGTAATTGGATAGGTTATATACCTGAATGTAAAATTCAGATTAAGATTAATTTAAATTTAAATGAATGAATTAATAATAATTTGGAATTAATAATAATTAATAATAATTATTTTCATTAATCTATCCATTTTATTTTATTTTATTTTTTTAAACTAAGTTACGTATTTTAGTTACTTAATATATGTTATTATATAACATATATTGGAAATGAGACTGTAGGGTGATGCACATTGTCTTGTGGCTACATATATCTTCGCTTTACAACCTGAAGAAGGTTTGTATGATATTAAAAATCCAGTATTGTTCCACAATGTAAAACTGGACCTGAGGACCACAGTATATGCAGCTGATCTGGTCTTTCTAGTACAGCATGACTGCATTGCCAGTCTGATTTTTTTAAGAAAGACTCACAGTCCAAATCCTTAAATCCTAGTATCCCACTGCTGTGCAACAAGAAGCAGTCCTCCATAAGGTGACTGATTAAGAGAGACATAAATGATCCATGAGATGCAGCAGTGTTGCTGGCTACCATCTGACATGCAGTAATGAAACAATAAGAGCTGCCATCTGCAAGTGAGATGGTGAATTTGATAGATGTAAAAAAAAAAAAAAAAAAAAAAAAAAAAAAAAAACTTCTGCTTTTCAAAGGGCCAGACTGCAATAATCAGTGTCCAGCGGGCGATGTGAAATCTCTCACTTTTCACATCTATATATCTGTGACATGGGTGCTGATTGTGCGGTTATCAAGTACAAGAGCTGATCTCCACAGGCACGGAGGCAGAATGAGTTCAGCCTCACATAGTTTCTCAACCCCACATGATGAAAACTTCAAGATCTCGGACCTATTTCCTGACAGCATTTCAGCTGCTTAGTGAAACTGCAGGGCTATACAGGAAATAAAGTGATTTTCTTCTGTCATAAATTATAATATGCACTCATTTTTCATAAGGTATGGACATTCATATGGTGATTCAACTACAAAGAGTCAGCTATAAGCTATTTAAATCCTTTGTATTCAGTTAGATGTGAATAGAAAGTGCTGTTCGTGTGCTGGCCTCTGCATTTGTAACTTGCACCTTGCAGATTATGTTGGCTGTATTGTGTGTGTATCAGGGTTATCATCGTCAACTAAAACTATTAAACATACTATATGAGCAATTACTGTGTTAGTGTCAGTGGCAAGTAGTATCTTAGTTGTTCATTATATTTACATGTTAAATAAGCTACATTTAGCATGTGCTATGCTAGCTGTTAATTTTACGTGAAAAAGGTAAAATTATTTGGTTCCAGTGCACTCAATTATGATTAAAATAGTAGCTTTTTATTTTATTTAAAATAAATCAACTTAAATATCTGTTTTTATGTTACAAATGAAGTTCCTGTAACTCAGTGTAGTTTGTTGGCTGAACATAATTTAATTAAGTTGTCATAACAAAAAGATTGTGTCAATTTTTGAGCCAAAACATTTGTTTTTAGAGTGTTGGCAACTAACTGATAAAATTAATAAAATATAGTAAAGTAAATAAGTACTAAAATTGCAACAACTGAATATTTATTTATTTGTTTGACAAAAGCACATAACAAAATTACCAAAACTTAAAATAAAATAAAAATAACTGAAAACAGGATACAATAATATTAAATATGACAAATTAAAAAATAATAATTTTAAAAATCAGTTCAGTTCATTGTGTGAAGAGTAACGCATATATGGTAACAGCACAACTCTATTTGCAGTAAAGCTTGCGTGAATGTGTGCATGAAAACTGTGCAACACAAATGTGCAATATATGTGGAAAATTGTTAGCAATAAGTGTGTAATTTGCTGCTCTGGTTGTCCTTAGAAAGCCTTGTCATTACTCCCCATGATGGCCTGCAGGAATAAACTCACACTGACCCTGTCCTGCTCTCTCTTGGAATAAACATCCATTTAAGCAGGGAACATGTTACCTCTAATGCCCTTCGCTGAGTGTTTGTTCACCTTTCCTCTTCACTTTATGTCTTTGATTTTTGTGTCCCAACATCTTGATATATCAGACTATTCACAGGGCATTGTCACAGTATTAAAGCACATTCTCTTTTCCTAGAGATTCAGGTGTGGTATATTATATTATATTATTTATTTTTACAATAACATATAAATGGAGTATATTTAAAAGAAATGTTTAAAGATTTATGTGATGTGAAGGAGAAAAGCTCAAGCTGTGTAGAAGTATACCAGAAGAATTGATGAAAGCACTGAACAGCAAATCCGTCTAAATTCCCTTTCCAATGTAATTGTGACTGGTGGGACATGAACATGGAAATTTTTCCATCACAACTGGCATGCCATGAAACATTAAAGCATGCAATTTACTACAAGCAGCACCAAGCAGAATTGCACTAAGTATTGATTGTTACTGTTATTGCCTTTCTAGAAACCCCCAGTATTTTTAGGGGTTCAAGCGTGTAGCGCTGAAACCCTATTGTAATTGTTAGAATGGTCACGGATGAGCGATTTCCACGTAAAACCGATTGTGCAGACCAAACCGTAAGTCGTAGAAACTTGAAACTTGGAGGGATGGTAGTACTCATACCGCCTACAACGTGACCATGGTTTGCCCCAATCGGCCTGACGGGGGCGCTACAGCGATCAAAAGGACAAAATTGCTCACAACTCCTAAAATGTCAGTCACAGGCTCAAGTGTCTTATGTCGTTGGAATCCTTGGCTCATGCTGGACAAAACGCATGCCTCAGATTTGATCATGAGCCTGGCAAAATTTTTGGGTATTTCACATTTTTTGCAAAACCTACTTTTGCGAACTAGTCCTAGGTTTTTGCCCGATTGGAACCAAACCAGTGCAGAAAGATTCTCTGGAGAGTGAATATCAATAATTATCAAAAAAAGTTGAACTTTCAACTCACCGTCGCAAAGGGACGCCAAAACGTTCAAAGGGGGCAGGGCCACTTTTAGTAAAATGCCTATAACTCCTGAATGGAATGAGATATATTCGCCAAATATATTCGCCAAACTCGGAACACTTGTGTAAGAGATCAAGCTGAGGTCACAGGAATAAAAATTGCAGAGATTGGCCATTTGGTGGCACCATAAGAGGGAGAAAAAAACATAAAAACTATAGACAATTGTTTGTTCTATCAACATGAAAATCGCTGAGCATGCTCTTGGTCCAAAGTGCCACAAGTGTCTATGGGGACATTTGTGTATCTCAAGAAAACATGGCCACCATTGGCCGATGAAGTTTGAGCACCTACTAGACAAGGTTAACAGAGGCCGATCGGAACGAAACTCAGTGGGCCTGTTTGACTCACGGCCCCAAAGGTCTGTGAGAAATTTGAAAGAAATCAGACACTGGGAGGGGGTATTACATTTTTTGAGGGCGTAAACGATTGTACATTGCGTGGTTTTCGGCACATACACGCGATATACATATCATATGATAGACCTCCTCGTTCCAAACAACTTTGCCTCTAGAACCACTGCTGTCAATCAAACCGTTTTTTTTAAATGATTGAGAAGATGTGAAAAACCTACTTTTGCGAACTAGTCTTAGGTTTTTCACTCAATCAGGAAAAAACACTGCAGTGCAGTTCTCTGGACTCTCTAGGTCAATAATTATTAAACACATGTTGAAATTTAGCCTTTGGGAAGCTATAATGGGGTCCTTTAGAAAAGGATATTCCCAAAAGACTATAAAGCCTAAACAAAAACTCAAAACTTCACAAACCTGCTGAGCACATGTGACAGGTTATTCTAAACAAGCATGCAAAGTTTCAGGGAGATCGGACCACAGGTGGCGCTATAACAGTCATAAACATCTAAAATCATTATATTTCTATGGTAAATCACCTGGATTTGCCAAAAATGTATTTTTAAGAATTGATTTAGGTGGTTACAAGCTTGCTAAATAATATGTGATGTTTTATTTCTTATGTGCTTAAATGCCTAAAGTGCTTGAACCCCAGTAATCGCTGCTTGCAGCTATATAATTTTTTGTTTTTTGTTTTTTTTATTAATTTATAGAAATATCACACAAACAACAGTGATTTTGTTCTGAATATCAGCAGGACTATATTGGTATTCAGAACAATAGATGCAACTTACATTTTAGACACAGTATTTCCAGTTACTTTGCCTGTTTTTTTCTAGTTCCATTTAAAATAGTCCAGAATAAAACAGAAGCAGAAAAAAAAATCATTGTATCTCCAAGCAACACGTGGTAATGTCTTGCAGCTCCAGTAGGTGGTAACAGGCAGCTGTCTTTATGAGTGAGTCATTGAAGAATTTCCTCAATTGATTCATTCAAAAATACAGATGCATTTGGGAATGAAACATCAAGTAAAATAAAACTGGGATATACATTTTCTTCTGCGGCGGTCTTCCTTGGCATTTTCTACCTATCAGTCTTTAAAGTGACCATTCTTTTTTGTTTATCATTTCTGTCTATGTGTTTTACTTTTTTCTGTGCTGTCAAAGCAATTGTTTTTTCCAATAATTAGGTTTTCACAAAAGCAACTGTTTGTGACAGTACATGATTGAATTCAGAGTTTGCTGCAGTACTTTATCAAATTGAGATTTTTTTCTGGAACACAGAGGCTGCAGTCTGAGATCTAAGTAGAGCTCTGTGTTTTTTTCTGCTCGCCCTAAATAAATGAATCAAATTTTACGCAGGCCCTAATTTCATAAGAGGGAAAGAGCTTCAAGGCCATGTAACAAATCAGTGACAGTATTTGTGCTGACAGCAGAAACTCTGCATTCTGTTGCCCAAGCGTGCTGAGTCAGTGTTTGAGCCCAAGTGAAGTGAAGGCCAGGCTTGAAACTTGAAACAGTGTGCTTTATTATTTTCACCAGTTGACTGCACATTATCCTGCTTATTATACAGACACTTACCAACTAAACAAATAAATGGTCCCAAAAATATTGATTTGAGTGCATTTTATTATGTATATTATAGGAAATTTTCACTTCTGAAAAATTATATGGGTGAATCATTGAAAAATTCAATGATTCACCCATATAGAGGAATATTTCTCACCACCTACTGGCAAATGTGTGTAACCTGCAGAATGGACTAACCGGAACTGGAACATGCCAACAAGCTGTGATAACTGCTGTTGCAAAACAAAAACTAAATGCCTCCAACACTGCTTAACCCTGTGTAAAAAAAGTACACTTTAACATGCTTTTAAAACAGTACTTATTATGGAAATAATATACTTTAAAATGAATATACTTAAGTTTGAACTAAATGTGATGTTTTTGTGAACTTAACTGCAAGTTGCAAGGAAAATGTGTTAATTTGAATTCAGTTAGTTCAGTGTAAGAGTGTTTTTGACCCACATAGGTAGATCTTTATATGAAACTTCAAAATTTGTCTTTGAAATATGGTTAAAGAGTCCTGCTGAATGTAATGACAAACATTTATGGTACTAAACTAAAGTATACTATAAAATGTACCGGGTTGCAATGTTTTAACTTTAAATGCAATACTGAACAACAGTTAAAATTATAATTAAGTTCTTTGGATGTGCTTTAGTACGTTAGTCAACACATCAAATAAAGTGTACTTTAAAGCATAACAAAAGATTATTATGATTATTACTATTAATATTATGATTTAAAATGTACTTAAAATGCTGCCATTAATTACTCATCCTCATGTCATTCCAAACCCGTAAGATCTTTGTTCATCTTTAAAACACAAACTAAGAAATTTAGATGAAATCTGAGAGCTTTCTGATCCTGCATAGAAAGCACAAAAGGTATTCTCGTAGCTTCATGAAATTAAAGTTGAACCACTGATGTCACATGGACTATTTTAACAATGTCCTTACTACCTTTCTGGGCATTGAATGTTGTAGTTGTGTTTCTATTGCCATGATGAAGTCTGTCAGTTGGTGTAACCCCTCCGGTTCTGCTCTGAGAAGGGTTCTAGTGGGTGCGCTAACAAGGATGCTAAAGATGCCCTCTAGAGTCAGTTGCTAGTGCGCCTCTTGAGATCAGGGAAGTGAGATATACCTGCACATCTTTTACATACTGGCCTCTGTTACATATTCATAGAGATCATTGGGGTAGGCTGTCAGTTTGTGGGCTTGCTGTTAAAACCACATTTATACATTACATTAGAGATATGCACATTATTAACCACCGCAGAAAATTAAGCAGAGTGTATTTGTTGGTGTGCAGCATTTTTGGAGTTTGTAGTCAGGGTCTTTTAACTTTGTAGTTTGAAGAGCTGGAGTCGTGTAACTGGGATACTGGTGTACATTTCATGATCCGTCAGACCTGAGTATGTATCAATCTTTGGTTTCATCTTTCTCTGCTGAATTCCATACTGCAGCAGATCTTCATATTTCCACAAAAGATCAACAGCGCTTCAGACACACACAATCTCTTCAAAACATTCATTTCTCTCCTCTGTCCCCCTCATCACCTTCCACCACCTATTCAACAGCTGATGATTTTGCCACATTCTTCACAGACAAAACTAAAACAATCAGCAGCCAGTTCTCAGCTCCACACACACAGGAACTCAAACCAGCCACATCCATTGCTAAAATTCCCCTCTTCTCCTTCTGTCCCCTCACTGAGGCAGAATTATCTAAACTTCTCCAAGCAATCTCTCCTACACTCTTACCAGCACTCACACATACCAACAACACATCTCTTCTCACAGGCATTTTCCCCACCGCATTCAAGCAAGCTCGGGTAACCCCACTGCTCAAAAAACCTACATTAAACACTTATTGATAGCTACAGACTTGTCTCACTCCTTCTATTCATAAAAAAAAAAAAGAACACTTGAGAGTTGTTTTCAACCAGGTGTCATTATTTCTTTCACGGAATAACCAACTGGACATTAACCAGTCAGCTTTCAGACGTGGTCATTCAGCTGAGACTGCATTACTGTCAGTCACTGATGCCTTGCAGACTGCGAAAACTGATTTCAAATCATCAGTTCTTATTCTGCTGGATCTATCTGCTGATTTTGACACTGCAAATCATCAGATCTTCCTGCCCACCCTCTCATCACTGGGCATCACAGGGATTCCACTTCGCTGGTTTGAATCCCATCTCACTGGTAGGTCTTTCAGGGTGGCCTGGGGAGGGGAGGTAACCAAAGAGTATCAACTGGTCACTGGGGTTCCTCAGAGATCAGTTCTTGGACTCCTCATCTTCTCCATATACACTACATCACTGGGACCCATCATACAGGCACATGGCTTCTCCTACCATTGCTATGCTGATGACACACAGCTCTATCTTTCATTTCAACCAGATGATTCAACGGTAGCTGCACGGATTTCAGGGTTTGCAGCATTGCTGGTCACCAGCATAAGGTATATTTTGCATGCTGGAACCAGCATGGGATGCTGGTTGATGGTTTGCTGGTTCCCAGCATGGGATGCTGGTTTCTGGTTTGCTGGTTCCCAGCACGGTAAGGTTTGTTTTGCATGCTGGGACCAGCTTGGGATGCTGGTGTGCTGGTGGACCAGCATTTGTTGTCCTTTGGGTGCTGGTATGATCATAGCAAGACCTCAACGAAACTTGTGTGTGTGTTACATATCACATTTCTTTTGAAATTGGTTAGTGTTTGTAGTTAAAGACCAAGACAATTTTCCAATTAAATTAATAAATTGTTTAATAAAGAGAAACATGTTGCTGGTTACATTTTTACACTGTAAAATCCCCCAGTGTTAAACAAACACTGCTCAGTTTTCATAAGCAGTGTTGTATTTAGTGGAATAAAGTATATTCACTCTACAAGTGATAACTGAGCATTAGTGATGACACCTGCAGTTAACAAGCAGAATCATTGAGGATAAGAGGAACAGCAGGAACAGAAAAAAGTGAAGAGTTGAGCAGAATCACAACTACTTACAGCCATATAGCCTTAGATGTAATCCATATCTCACCAGAGGATGATTAAACAACTGCAAAAAAAGAATTGCCATATTCACTTATTGCGAACCAGTTTGGCTTTATTTCTTTCAAATGTTCCCACTAGTTGCTTCAAATGAATCCATGTTGGTTTATGCTGGATTTTTCAGCAGGGAACATCAGAAAGATCAGGCCCATCCTAATGGAGCATGCTGCACAACTTTTTTGTCATTTCTAGGCTGGACTACTGCAGTGCTCTTCTGGCTGGACTTCCAGCAAGCACAATCAAACCATTACAAATGATTCAGAATGCAGCAGCATGACTGGTCTTTAAAGAGCCCAAAAGGACCCACGTCACACCTCTCTTTATCTCCCTGCACTGGCTTCCAGTTACAGCTCACATCAAGTTCAAGACATTGATGCTTGAGTATAGAACAGCCACAGGCTCAGCACCCTCTTTATGAGTCTACATCCCCTCCAGAAGCCTGAGACCTACAAGTGTGTTCGACGCCTCATGGTACCATCATATAGAGGCACAAAATCACTTTCCAGAACATTTTCATTCAATGTTCATGGCTGGTGGAATAATCTTCCCACCCCCATCCGGAATGCTGAAACCCTGAGAATTTTCAAGCAACAGCTGAAAACCCTAAAAAAAAAAAAAAAAAAAAATAGTCACTTTGAATAAAAGCATCTCCTAAATGAATAAATGTAAATGTGAATTTCACAATCACTTTGGCAGGTCAACCAAAAAATTGTATTTCCACATTTTGGATGGGGGTGTACTGTTGTTTTGGTTGTGTGTTGGTTGGGCTAATATACTGTAAACTATGTTAAATCAATGGCAGGTTTACGACTCTGGCTGCATGGCTGTTTTGTCTCTTTTTTGTTGTTTGTTTTGACTGCCTTTTTTTTTACTTATCATCTGATAATTATTTTGTCTTTTCCCTGATTTTGTTTCCTTTTTTGAGTTTTAAATTTGGCTGTATTGGGTGCCTCTGGATTGTTTTCTGGCATATTGGGAGCAGCAGCTGTTTGTTGTGGAGCTGGAAAGCCTGTAATCAATCTACTTCTATCTCCTGTGTTGTCACTGTGCCTGATTTTTAAGGTTTATCATCTTCTCAGGATGTGCTGTGTGTCTGCCCTGAGGACGCTGGTAGCTGTACCTGTATACAGTTTCATTTTCACCTTTTTGTTTATTGTTTGCTGGTCTACTAACCAAATTTGAGTGGGTGCTGTGACCCTTTATCATGGGGAACATCCTCTGGTTTACCTCCTGAGTGATCAGACTCTTTCTCTACTTTGGTCATGTATATTTATTTAACTTTATACATTGTAACTAATTAGAAGTAGTAAATTGTGCAATGTGCAGTCTTTCTGAGTTACAAATCTGAATGCATTATATATTAAGATGGTGTATCTGGTTTATTCTGTCTCATCTGTGCAGGAGCACCCTGGATAGTTTTTGTGGAATAGTTTACAAATACAAAATTATGTCTCTCAATACTGACAGCTCCCAGTTGTAGCAGAAGAAAATGACTGTACATCATGCTGACATTCATGTCATTTATGTTCGTTAATGACTGTAGTTGCTAAACAGAGATCCAATTGAATTGAATTCTATACAAATAATAGTATAGAATGTCAGTCAAAGTGGATTTGAGAAAACAATCTTCTGTGTGCACCGCATAATAATGTTAAAACACTCTCATACACAAACTCCCTCATGTGTGAATGATTATTTGCCTCTTCAGGCAATGTCTGTGAAATGTCATACAGAAGCCCTGTTCTAATGGTAATTGTATCTCATAGAGACGTAAAGTAATTTCAGCATTTATAGGGGCTAATCATTGATTATTGATTGATTGACTGATTGCTGTTCAAATTCACATGTTTGAGTTTACAAGAAGGGATCAATCCAAAAGTTGTTTTGTAAATTATTTTTGACCTCTGCCAAACACACGATGGTATGGACCTAAATATGGACACGTCCTAATGGACCTCCATCTCACCATAAGTGGGAAATGCAAAGAAGAAAAAAAATAAATAAAGAGAACAAAATCTGTAAAACAAAAAATGTAAAATTTGAAATGGGCCATTTTAAATGTATGCATTTTTTAAAACATATTTATTATATACATTTAAATAAATGAAGGCTAATCACTTTACAAGCCAAACAAGTATCAGGGTAGAATGTTTACCTTTAATAACTTTACCATTTAGTATGTAAAATAGGCATTTGCATTAACATTTCTGATCATTTTCAATTTTTTTTCCCAATTTTTTTTCAATTTAAAAAAAAAAAAAAAAAAATGCATGTATAGTATAGTATAGTATAGTATAACTTTATTGTCCACCTGAGTGGAAAATTGTCTTTGGCTCACCAACACAACAAGATTAATAACAACATACATAGTAAAATAAAATCACAATAACTAGTCACGTACACACATAACATAAAAGAAGATAGAAAAATAAAGTTCAAGCCTTACACACTGCTTAATTAAAAAGTTGCTGAATTAATGATTCTAATTGCATTGGGGATGAAAGACCTTTTAAACACATTTTTATTTGCTAGAGGAACTCTATAACGTCTACCTGACTTCAAAAGCTCAAACTGGCTGAAAAGAGGATGAGAGCCATCTGCAAGAATGACTCTCGCCTTCTTTGTCCTTTCTACATAAAGTTGTGTTAATTGATTCTGAGGCCTGCCAATTATTTTATTTGCTGAGGATACAATTCTGGAAAGTTTGTTCTTGAGTCTGCAATTTAGATGCTCGTATCAGACAGAAAGATGAAAGGTTAAAACACTTTCAACAATGGATTTATACACAAGTTCCAAGATGTGCTATGTGCTAAGTATTAAAGATTGTAGCACAGAAATCAATATAATTTCCACGTTTGCTTGTTTTATGTGCTCAGACGCAAATAGTTTCCTCATGTCTAACAAAGACATTAACATTTTCAGAAACCAGTTGATACATAATTAACTGAATCAATTAACCGCACTTCATAATGTATTATTAATATTAGCCTAAAGCATGCTCTCTTAAAGCATTCTAAAAGCAAACAGTTCAAACCCAGTGTAGAAATCATATTTTTTAAGCAGTTCATCACAAGAATAATTAGAAGTCTTTGTGTGACTAAATGTCATGGAGACATTTTCTTTGAACTGAATGTCAAAAGCCTCTTGGGTAAATTGTTTAAATTTAACTTTTGAGAAAATTCAAAGGTGCATTTTGATCAAGTTGTGGCAATTAAAGGTTGACGTGACAGCATCATGCATTTTTAATTAAAGTAAAATAACATTTCCAGGTAGTTTCCATTGCATTAAAGACACGACATAGTGTTTGTATCCTGAAGCGTTGCTCTTTTGTCACAGTTATCCTAACTTTTCCTTCCAAAGGAAAAAAAATAAAAAATTGCAATCTTTGCAATCACAGACCACTTTTCAAAATTGAATCCCAAGATGTATGGAGAAGGCTGATTTAAAAGATTTTTTTCTTTTTGCATTTACCTCTGCACTTAAAAATCTGGCAGCTGCCAGTAATTCAAAAATATGGTGACAACATTTCAGGTATTATGGGATGGCAGTTTGGTCCTTGCAAAATTACAGTTTATAATCTCTCAATGTTAATAAACCAACTTACTTAAACTACAGAACCTACTTTGAATTGATACTGAAAATGTATTAATAACCACCATAATATTCTTTTCTGGTGTGTTTATGGTACTGTAATAGTGTTTTTTTTTTTGTTTTGTTTTTTTTTGTCATTGTTGGAGCTTGACAAGCTCTAGTCATCATTCGCTTTCATTGTATGGAAAGGAGCTGTGTGAACATTCTACCAAATTTTTTTTGTGTGTGTGTGTGTTGCACATACTGTAAGTCATATGGTATTTGATTGACACAAGGGTTAATAGTTAGTGATGACAGAACAGTTACATTTTGGTGAACGGTTCCTTTTACTGTCCTTTTACAAATTACTGTATTTTCACCTCAGCAACATTTTTCTCCCAAGGCTATTTTTCCCTCCCTTATGCTTGCTGTCTAAATCTGCAGTGTAGTCTGCAATTACGACCACTTTTCAAGGTGAAAGCTCAGGATATATTGAGAGGGCTGTCATTATTGATTCCAAAGATTTATGGCAAACAGAGGAAATTCTTTTTGAGTTCATCTCTGCACTGTAAAAATGGCTTTGGTTGTCAGAAATTCATTTTAAAAATGCTGTGATGTAATTTTAGTGTCTGTATATTTTAGTTTTTAATGTTTTGTTATATAAACTTATTTGTGAACTGAATGATGTTTTTGAATACTTAATTGTATGCTAATTGCAATTAAATGAACATGTACTATAGTTTAAATTTCAATTAAATTCAAATAGCTAAACTTCAGAGTTCCTTTTTTTTGATCTACCTTCATAAGACAAAGTATATTAGTCATCTTTATATCGCTGAATGTGCTGACAAGCATTTATGATAAACAAAATATACTTTTATGTAATTTCTATTAAATATTGAACATATGTAATAATTAGGCATTTAGTTAGTATATTTAAATGCATTCACTTTACAATTAACATGAACACATACATTTAAAATTAAAATCAAGTACTTTACATGCTGTAGTATATTAGTCAGCCCATCAAAATAAGTATACTTCTTGAAAATCACAATACGAAATATTATAAAACAATGATTTTGTAGGTTTAAATTGACATTTAATTCAATAAAATTAAAGGTATGCTGGAAAAAAATGACTAGACAAATTAGGTTTGTTGATTGAATGCCACAGATCCCACAAACCATAAAACAAATAAATCATCTTCCTATTGTACATGCCTGGTATTGTTTCTGATCCCATACATGCTTGGCTTGTCATAACCCTTTGGTTTTCTATGTCTAGCATGTCCTCATATTTAGTGTCACTCTCATGAGCATTTATCCGTCAATAACCTCTTATTTGCTCTGACCCTCATATTGACTCTAGACAGAATTTGATCTGCATGAATGTGACTTGCGTATCATAACCCAACATGATACAATGAGTGACAATAAAGTAATTCATAAATCAAGAGCAGGGCAAGAATGTCAGCAGATCTGTTTGGTGTCGTATAGTCGGTGTCTATAGAGCTGAAGCCTCCACTTTCATGCTTTTATCTGAGGAGCACCCGAACACACAAAGAGACTTCAAGTTCCTTGATTTCGTTCTCCTTCTTGTTGAGTGCCGTGAGAAGTGATGGGTATAAGCTCATTCATCTATATTTTTCTTGTCTGATCCCTGCCAACTATGTTCACTTGGTTGATTGATGACTCATTTTAGTTTTCTGCAAGATCAGGGGAGCATGAAAGCACTTTCATGTAATGTTTTCTTAGAAAAAATACAGTACGTTTATCTTAACTGTGCATGAACTGTTCTGAGCAGATTAAAACAGAGGGTTGGATTGAAGCCTTATATATCCTCCAGTCGTCTACTATATATTGTGTTTTTGCATAAATACATGATATGAGATGCAGTATCATGCATTTGAACAGTCTTAGTTTTGGTTAATATTAATTTCTATATAAAAACACCTTTTTAACAGTTGTTACTTTTTAAAAAAAAAAATATACATTGGTAACACTTTAGTTTAGGGATCAGTTCTCACAGTTAACTAGTTGCTTATTATTATGCATATTACTAGCACATTGGCTGTTTATTAGCACTTATAAAGCACATATTAATGCCTTATTCTGCTATATTTCTGACCATATTTTAAATTCCTTAATCCACCCCATACCTAAAACTTAACAACTACCTTACTAACTATTAATAAGCAGCAGTTAGTTAATAGTGAGAATTGGTCCCCAAACTAAAGTATGACCTGTAAATTAGAAATTGTTCATGGTGTTTATGTAGCCTATTATATTAACAGACATGAATGAACAATTCATTTTTTGTGCCATTTAACCTGTTAACCAGCACCCCCAGGTTTTTAACCAGTTTTTATTATTATTATTATTATTTCATATACAAATACATGAAATAAGTCCTGGAGCAATCTAGAAAAGTAATGGGTTGAAAATCACGTGTCTCATGAGTTTATATTTCAAATTTGAAGAAGATACCATGAAAAATGAGATTCCTGCAGTCATTTTCTGAGAATATTTCTAGTCCTAAACATAAACTGATATTGCCATACGTGGTCATACAGTCGGTAATCACACGCTGATGTGCCTCCATACAGATGATAATCAAACAGATGATGGGCCATATAGTCAATAATAGCTGATCACTGATTCACATTGACAGCCGTCATAGAGTCGGTAATCACACACATGTTATCACATACAGATGGTAATTATGCAGATACAGCCACATTTCCCACAACACACACACACACATATGATAAATGCTGAAAAAAAGAAAGAAAAATACTTATTTGTGCGAAAAGGCGATCGCTAAGTTCCTCCCCCCTCAGATGACAGGAGCGTCACAGCATGCATCACTTGCCTGCGTGAGAGAGCGCCAAATTCAAATAAACTATATTCCGGGTATCTGTGACTTTTTTTTTCAGTGGATGGTCCTCATTCTGTTTGTGACACTGTATGCTACAACACCGTGTTGTTTTTTTACCACCAAGACGCTGTTTTTGAGCATAATTTATTCCATAACGGACACAAACAATAACTCTCCCGAAGAAATGAAATGTAAACAAAGGAATATGCATCCTTATTACAACGTTATTGTTTCTTTGGACTAAAAGTGCTTGATGGGATGTTGTTCAATGGACCCTTGCCTTTCTAACTAAACCGGGATTTCAGCAGTGTTCATGGTGTTTATGTAGCCTATTATATTAACAGACATGAATGAACAATTAATTTTTTTGTGCCATTTAACCTGTTAACCAGCACCCCCAGGTTTTTAACCAATTTTGTGACTCATTATTACAATGAATCTGGTATGTACTGCTTTTTTATTCTGCATGTTTTGATGTGTACTGCTTACACAAATGTAGCAAATACATTCCTTATAAGCTTTCAATCGAAAAACAGCGATCTATCGTCGATGCTTGTAACAGACTTGGGTCTGTTATCATGTTCTATACTACCCACCACGAGGGGGAGCAAGTGACTCATGGAGGCTTAGTAGCCAGTAGTAGAAGAAGCAGATTTGTTAAAGGTATATGGTTTCACATCTCCAAAGTGAAGCTGTCCTGATTGAGAAACTTCTAGTTTCCTGCTCAATCGAAAACAAGGACTTCTTGATACATATTATTGACTGCTTTCTGGGTTATTCGTGAAATGGGAGATCAAATGGATTTCTATTCATGAACTTTGTTGGCATCGCTTGTGGATCCTATTGGATTTGGTGCACAAGGATTAAGAGCAAACTTTTGGTGTGAATCTTGGATGGACTATTTTGGATCAGTGTTTTTCTCTCTCTTATATTTCTCTGCATGTAAGGATTACAAGGATCTCTTTCATTCATCAATGGACAATTTCAAGGTTTCTTGTAACTATCTTACATTTATATTTCATTATTTGAATTGTTTTTTTGTTTTGTTTTTTTATTTCAAAGATTTGGTATTTGCTTGTTTTCTTTATTTGTTAATTCAAGTGTGGGTTTCTTTTGTGCTGTCAATTACCTGTGTGTATGTGTATATATACATAAACATGAAGCATCCATCAAGCTTTAGTGTTTTGTGTTCAAGCTATTGAACTATTGCTATTGAATTATAAGCTATTGATTCATGTTAATGGTTAGTTTTCGGCCCCTCCCAAAATTCAGATTTATAACAGTGTTTTTAACCTGTGCGGTTGGGAATTTGTTATATGCTTGAGGCTTAGACCTTCAGAATGGTATATAGATTGTCAAGATTAATTTTGTCCTGTTTCATTTAATCTATTGTAAACAATGACACGTGCAAACAAAGAGCGTTCGGTGCACTGGCGTCCTGGTGCGTGTTAATTAAACAGCTCAGAAAAAGCTTCATTTATTAACCTCATGCACACACCAATAAGACAGAATTGACTGGGTGAATATTGAACTGTCACTGGTTTCTATGAACAAGGAATTATGTTCGATTTTAACCTCAGTTTATTTGCATAAGCATCAAACAACACCATTAAATCAAGCCTCACTCACACTTGTGAACAGGCTTATAAAGAATTCATCAAAGTGGGAAGCAGTACAGAAACAGTATCTTCACCTCTGGCAATGTGTTGATCAGGCCGCAGAAGTCTTTCCTCAGGATCTGATTGCTGAAGTCCGATGGCATTGACTCCCGCATGCAGCACAACAGTTGTGACTGCTCTTGTCATTTAGCTGTCAGCCTCTGTGATTGTCATTTCTCTCCATTTTCGCTGAAAACACTGGCTCCAGTGAGCTGAGGTTATTCTTTTATGGATCCTTACTGAAAAACTGTCATAAGTGACATGGGGTGGCAATGTATGCTCGTCTGAATGTTTTCTATTACAGTGAAATCATAAAATAAAATGCAATCAAATATGGCACCATGACCAATATACTAAAATTGTAAAATTGTTGTGTGTATGTTTATTTAAACAAAATTTTGGTCAAACAGAATTCAAAACTATTTGTCACTCTTAAAAAATAAAGGTTCTTTATTGGCATCTGTGGTTCCATGAAGAAGCTTTAACATCTATGGAACCTTTCCATTACACAAAAGATTATTTATTAAAATATTTTTAGCTCTAAGAAAAATGGTTCTTTTAAGAACTGCTTACTTAAAGGTACCATATATAATAGCCTATTGACAGCTAGCGGTTGACTCAGCACTCATGCGAGTTGCGCGATTGAGGACATGCAACAGGAATGAGTGCAATGGAATACAACAAAGTTGAAGAGTTGATTTATCCACATTTTAATATTCCTCTGGTCATAGAGTTTTTTAGATGGATGCCAAGGCTTTTTAGGTGGGGTAGAATATGTGATCTCTGACTCAGTTCATTTGCTGGCTTCCATGGCTGCAATACGCTATATTTTCCACCAACTGGCAACCTTGGGTGTCGAAATACTATTGGGTAAACTGGCATTGGGTGGAGTCACACAGACTAAAACAAACAGCCATTCCAACATGAAAGACACATTTAATAACAGAATAACTTATAATAGTCCACTGGGTGGCACTAAAAGAGTCTTCATTTTTCTTCCCCTGAACAGATGAATGTACATATGGTGTGTTTTGTGTGATGTTGGTTTTGTAGGTGTCACTGCAGTTCTGACTTGAAATGTCTGTTGAGTGGTGCTGTAAGTCTAATGCTCTGTGATGTTTTAAAATAACGTATCATCTGCACTACACCTAAACCTACGCGATAGTATGAACAAAAGCAAATGTGACATAAAAACACAATCACAAGCATGCCGTTTTAGCTTGCTTTTTGATCTCTCATCTTTCAGCTCTTTCATCATGAGTCATGTTTTTGATGGGATTCGTACGAAAGGATTCTGCATCCTAAGTCCAATTCTGTGTCGGTTGAGCTGCTGATCAAGCTTGCTACGTCCGGAAAGCGAAACATGGAGCTGTAATCATAACTGTGTATGAAAATGATTACAAGTGCTTGCTGTTTCACCGCCTCTAGTGTTCATTTCTGTTGGAAACTGCAGTGATATGTACTTATTGGTATGCATTGCACGTCTTGCGAAAAAGTTCCCAGAGGTACGTTTTCGTCATGAGACCAGGTAGGAACTTAGCATGCTTCTGCAAACATATGGAATTTTTATGCCTTAGAACAGTCAATAAACAAATAAATAAAATTACATACAGCCCACAATATGGCCACATTTACAATACAAGTCTTGATGCCCATTTCTGATGCCTTTTTTTTTTCTCTTTTCTTTTTTTTTTTGTGGATGACCAGCTTACACTTTCTTTTAAAGATGAGCCATATCCGATATCTGCATTTACACTATATGCTTAATGAAACGAAAGATCCTGAAAAGATTTGACTGAACAAGAAGTAAAAATGGTGCAGTTTGCAATCAATTCAGGCAAAATGATAATGCAAGCTTTTGCTTCCCCAAAGGCGCAAAAGACATAAAACTTCAGCATGACTCCAGTAGGTTGAGACTTCATCTGAGTTCACAGTATGTTCATGTGTTGCAAAGGGTCTATGACTTTTCTGACTAAGCGGCACTGGATAACTCTAAAACGCAGGATGAGGCAGTTGTACAGAATGTATCTACTCTGGACAGGAGTTAGAAGAAAACTCAGTTCATCTGAGAGAGAAAAAAAAAAATCATCTGTCATACTGACATGTTTACATTTTCTAGTAGTTTTGACACAGAGAGTGCATCCCATATCTGAATTCATATGTGGCTTCCATAGATTTCTACCTCAATGCCACCAACTAGAGCAAGCAGAAGTACTAAAAAGGTTTATAATGACACAGTCTGCAGGTGTCTGGATGTGTTTGCCACCAAGCAATTTGGGAACATTCTTCAAACAGGCATTCCTCCACAGCCCCTCTATACAGCACTGACATTTAAACCCTCTTTCCAGTGTCAGTAAATCGATCACAAACACTATCCCTGCTGCAGGCAGGACACCAGACAGAAAACTGGATTTAGTGCTATTGAATGAATACTCAATATACAAAATGTAATGTTAGCCCATTCATTTTCTTTACAATTACTTTCAAATGTTTAAGTGTGAATTGGGCTGCAACAAAACTTAGACTGTTGTACAAGACCATAGCCAAAATGTTATTCTATTTAGGCTTGGATGGCCGCTGGCCTGTAGAGTTTAGCTCCACCTTTAAACAAACACACATAATCCAACAGGTGTGTTTGATTAAGGATGGAGCTAAACTCTGCAGGACAGTGGTCTTCAGAAATGAAGATGCCCATCCCTGATCCCTGATGATTTGCACATGTACAGTATTTATGTGAAGCATCTGTACAGTTTGTATAGTTTGTATTTTTTTAGTTTATGTATAGGTAACCATTTACAGTTGTGTTCAAAATAATAGCAGTCCAACATCACTGACCAGATCAATCACTGTTTTTGGTAGAAATTATATTTCTATATGGCAAATATTTTACTAGTAGGTGTGGTAGAGTAATAGAAAACCAATAGACCCAACAGTCGTGACATGCATGCTGTTGATTCTGTGTAACTGAATTATTTGAAAAGGGCATGTTCAAAATAATAGCAGTGTGGAGTTTAATTAGAGAGGTAAATCATTCTGTGAAAAAACTGGTGTCAAACAAGTGGCCCTTATTTAAGGACGAAGGTTGCAAATGTTGTACTGTGCATTTCTCTGAAAATCTGAGTAAAATGGGTCGTTCCAGACATTGTTCAAAAGAATAGCTCACTTTGATTAAAATGTTGATTAAAGAGGGGAAAACATATAAAAAAGTGCAAAAAATGATAGGCTGCTCAGCTAAAATGATACCAAATGCTTTAAAATGGCAACCAAAACCAAGATGAAGAAAATGGAAAACTACCATTTTAATGGATCGAAGAATAGCCAAAGACTCAGATGATCCAATGATCAGCTCCAGGGTGATCAAATAAAGTCTAAAGTTAACTGTGAGTACTGTAACAATTAGAAGATGCCTATGTGAAGCCAAGCTATCGACAAGAAACAACCGCAAAGTCCCATTGTTGAAAAAATGAAGAGGTTACAATTTTCCAAAGAACACATTGACTGGCCTAAAGAGAAATGGCACAATATTTTCTGGACTGATGAAGCAAGATTGTTCTTTTTGGGTCTAGGGGCCGCACACAGTTTGTCAGACAACCCCCAAATACTGAATTCAAGCCACAGTACACTGTGAAGACAGTGAAGCATGGTGGCGCAAGCATCATGATGTGGGGATGTTTCTCATACTATGTGTTGGGGCTATTTATCGCATTCCAGGGATCATGGATCAGTTTGAGTACATTAAAATACTTAAAGAGGTTATGTTGCCTTATGCCGAAGAGGAAATCCCCTTGAAATGGCTGTTTCAACAAGACAACAACCCCAAACACACCAGTAAGCAAGCAGCATCTTGGTTCCAGACCAACAAGATAAACGTTATGGAGTGGCCAGCCCAATCTCCAGACCTTAATCCAATAGAAAACTTGTGGGGTGACATCAAAAATGCTATTTCTGAGGCAAAACCAAGAAATGCAGAGGAATTGTGGTATGTAGTGCAATTGTCCCATGGGCTGGAATACCTGCCAGACTCCATGCAGCACAGATGTGAAGCAGTTCTCAAAAACAGTGGTTATACAACTAAATATTAGTTTAGTGATTCACAGGAATGCTAAATCTTAATGTTTTTTCAGTTTATTGAGTAAATATTTGAGTTTGTAATGAAAAATGCAGACACTGCTATTTTTTTGAACAGCCTAATATTCCTTTTTCTTCACTTTCTGTAAAGTAATAACAAATTTTCTAAAGTTTTCTTCATGTTTTGATTCAGAATAGAATGTGCAGTGTTCCCAATGCATTTGTGTGTATTGAAGTAAAAGGTATTATAAGGATTTTGAGCTTTACTCGCTTTTTTAAACACACTGCTATTATTTTGAACACAACTGTATATATAGTATATTTATAGTCAAAATCTGTCAGTAGGTTAGTTGTGTATAGGTTTATACTGTTTTACTTCATTGATGTATGTCTGTATTTATGTAGCACCGTGGTCCTGTGAGGCACAACATTTCGTTCCACTGTATGTCCCCACATGTAGCAGAATGACAATGAAGCTCAACTTGAACTTGAATTTGATTTAGGTCAATATTGTCATGCTCACACTGGACTCTCACTTTTTATCTACTCTCCACTCCAGCTCACTAGAATACTAATCACCTGCACCTATTTCTAATTCCCACCTCAATCACGGACTGCATTTACATTCACCTCAGTTCTGTCAGCAGTGTCTGGCCTTAAAGTACTTACAGACGCCTGTCACTTGTGTGGATAATTCTCTATACACTCTATGGGGAGTATTATTTGCATTGAGACAAACTGAACAAAACAATCTTCAACCGGAAACCATGATTTTTGATTAGAACAATTTAAAAATGCACTTTATATAAATGACAGTTATTTCACTTTTTTCAGTGTGGTCTTTATTATGCTTTCCTCTTATTCACCACTGTTTTGTATGATGAATGAATGACCAGAGTCTTACCAGACTGAAATCTCTCAAAAGAAAATTTCTTAAAGAATGATGAAAGATCTGCGTCATGATCTGTTACTAAAGGCAATGTAGTTACAAGGTCTGTTACTATAGACTGACTGAGACAGCTCAGCCGCTTAGCTTTTCCAGCTAATTTGCAATGGTCAGCTCAGCAAGTATGTAGATCCACTTTTAATAATCCATAAAAGACAAATTATGCTCATTTTATTTTAAGGCCAGTTTTCCCAGTTCACAGTTTTCCCTCAATAAACTCCTAATTTGTTGTTTATTAATACTTAGTAAGGCAGTTGTTAAGTTTAGGTATGAGGCAGGATTAAGAGATTTAAAATATGGTCAAGCAGAATAAGACGTTAATATGTGCTTTATAAAAAATAAACACCAATATGCTAGTAAAATGCATGCTAATAAGCAACTAAATAGTGAGAATTGGCCCTTAAAATAAAGTGTTACCAGAATAAAAGATGGCTAACAGGTGCTGCTGCTTCTCTTCTGGTGTCTTTATTGGCTGACTCAATCAGCTAAACTCTCATTAACAAATAATAAACAGGTGCATCAACTTAAGAGAGATGAAGCACATACACGCTCAAAAAGATACAGATACAAGATACACAAGTGAGGAACAACAAACACAAACATGACACTTAGACTAAGTGACCAACAGTAACAAGGGGTTCTGTAAAACATGCAGTCTTCAGAGGGTCCATAGTTTGATTGATCTTCATAATGCTCTGGAGGCTAAAGATTGTCATAAAGAATCAAAATACACTTTGATGCCCATTCTTTCCCCTCTGAAGACCTGCTTCTATTGTAGTGTAGGGCACAGCTCAAAGACAGCTAATGATTGTCTCTGGACAGCTCAGGAGACCATAGAGAAGATCAGTAGTGCCTCTGATGGGCTGATGTGACCATGAATAACTTAACGATATTGGGATGTTCTTCATAAAACTATTCCACTGTTTGAGAACCGTTGCCTTAAGCTGGCAAAAGAGCTGAACCACTGCTTAGAACCAGATATTGAGTAAACTTCAGCACAAGAGTACTTATTTATGACTATATACCGATATACTATATATACATATTTAATATTTTGAGCATAAAATAAGGACAGATTATATGAATAGGCATGCACACAAAAATGTTTTAAATCTGCTGCATAAATCCCCTATTGGATTTAATACTTGGAAGGAAGTTTGTTAAGCAGCAGTTACAGTATACATATGGCAATGTGACATTCGTATACTGTAAAAACTCTGTAAAACTCTGTACAATTGTTTTTAGTTGAGAAAATCCTAATAGAGACACTGACTGCACTACCCCACTGTCATTTGGCTAAAATATGTTGTGGTAGTTCACAGATGGTTTCCTCTATAGGGAAAAGACAAGAGAAAGATCAATATCCACAACTGAAAGAATCTAAGTGTAAACATTTGTGGACACTGTTGGTAACTCTGTGAGAATGAAGACACCACAACAAGACGATCTAGGATCTAAGAGTTTGTTTTATGAAGAAGAGGAAAAATAAATCCAAGGGAAATATGGTTATTTTGGATAGATTTTATAGTTTGGATTTCGTCTTTCTTGCATCATCTCCTCTGGAGCCTCCTCAGTTGCTTCAAGGCAAGTGTGAATTTACTGAAGAAAATAATTAGAAAAATCAAGCATTTCAAAGATGACATGATACATGACATGATACTCACAGCAAGGTAGAAGAAATCACCATGATATACCAGACCTTGATTAATGAAAACAAGAGTATGTATATGCATATTCTAACTGATTGCCAAAGATGACACAGGTAGATATAATGAAAGAAAAACAATGACCAAAAAAAAAAAAACATTAAGCATTAGTGCTTGAAATGATGCTTCTGGTTTTTTGGGGGAAGTTGGGAGTCTGGCATTTTTCAATATTGTTGAAAGCAAACAAAGATGTCTGTTGGTTGGTTGTTCATTGGTTTTAAATAATCCCTTTCACGATTTGACTAGTTGTGGCAGAGATTCTGGTGGTTTTAAAATTTATTATAAATGATTTTGGGTTTGGCTAGACTTGAGCTCATGACCACAACGACACACCACTGTCTGAAACATCATGATACTCTAACGTGAGTCTGTGAAAATCCACACATATTTATGTGAAAACATATTTTAAAGTACTATCAGGTGAAGTTTGCAGTGTTTCCCTAACGCAATCTAACAGGAAAACGTAACTATTTTACAAGGTAGCGATTTCGTATGAACTTGTGATGTGGATAATATGAAATACTATACTACAGATTTCAGGAAAAAGTAGCATGAAGCATAACCAACTCTAAATAACCTCCTCTGGGGCATAAGAAGATCATACAAAGACATACAAATGAGATGCATGAATGTATAATTTCATTTAAAATTTACACCAAAACATTGTTACAAATTGCAGTACGATTGTATTGACTATCCTGATCCTCATACTTCACAGCTTTATAAAAGGATTTTCAATAAACTTAACATGACCATGTTGAGCTGGAAAATAATCACACTTCTGTCTCAGTCCTGAGACATTATAAGGGCTGACTAATCATTTAGGCTTCAGAGACTTCTTCTTGGTCAGGGCTTCTTCTATCAAAAAATCAGACAAATTCTGACATATTTTGATTTAGAAAGATGTTTGGCCCATTTGTCTAGTTTATTTTAATGAGGCTACAGTATTATTTACAGACACAAGTTCAGTCCTTATAAGTGACTGAAAATATCATAAATATAGGATAATTTCACAAGCATTTCAAAATCACTGAAGCAATCTGAAAGGGATTTTTAATCTCAAAAAGTCTGTGATAAAGAAGCTGAACATGGTTGCTGCCTATTTCCTCACAGAGCACAATGTACAATAAAGAAATTAAAAAAAGGGCCTCCACAGTCGTTAAATTGTCAGTGGCTTACAAGAAAGAAAGCTCTTGTATTCCTGTTTTTCATATCTCACATAAGTAAGGAAATTGGAAAAGTTTGCAATCTTGGCACAATCATCTAAATCTCTCTTGTAGTCTTTTTTAGCAGCTGCTGAGTTTCGTCATCTGCCATTTTGTTTCTTCTTCTTTAATGTATGGGGCAGGTGTGGCCTAATGGTTAGAGAGTTGGACTTGCAACCCAAAGGTTGCAGGTTTGAGTCCCAGGTCCGGCAGTGATTGTAGGTGGGGGGAGTGAATAACCAGCACTCTCTCCACCCTCAACACCACAACTGAGGTGAGACCCTTGAGCAAGGCACCAAACCCCCAACTACTGCTCCGGGTGTATGTTCACTACTGTGTGTGCACTTGGATGGGTTAAATGCAGAGGACAAATTCTGAGTATGGGTCACCATACTTGGCCACACACCACTTCCCTTTCCTTACCTTTTTTTGGGTCAGTTGTGGCCTAATGGATAGAGAGTTGGACTTGTAACCCAAAGGTCGTGGGTTCAAGTCTCAGGTCCGGCAGGGATTGTAGGTGGGGGGAGTGAATAACCAGCACTCTCTCCACCCTCCATACCATGACTGAGGTGAGACCCTTGAGCAAGGCACCGAACCCCCAACTGCTCCCCGGGCGCCGCTGCCCACTGCTCTGGGTGTATGTTCACTACTGTGTGTGTGTGCACTTGGATGGGTTAAATGCAGAGGACAAATTCCAAGTATGGGATTCCAAGTAATTACACCACTTCCCCTAAACTATATTATTTTAAAAGTGAAATGAGATGTTACTGCTTGTGGGACTTTTCTCCAGGACTTTCTTAAACACTCAACAAATCCATCCATCCATTTTCCAAACCACTTGTCCTATGTAAGCTGCTTTTAGGCACAGCTGAATTCTGCAGTCATCTTCCATTGACCTTTGAAAGTTAGATTTTATTGACTTTTCTGATTTTATTGATTTAATAATTGCTGCAATATGGTCAGTGTTAGGGAAAGTTACCTTTAAATGTAATGCATCACAATATTGAGTTACTCCATAAAAAAAGAAACTAATTGCTTTACTTAGTTACTTTTTATGGAAAGTAATGCATTATGTTGCATTACTATTTGTAACCTGGGCTGGGCTTGCTTATTTGTTTTTAATAACAACAACAACAAAAAAAAAAAATATATATATATATATATATATATATATATATATATATTTGACTGTCAACTGAAAAGGCCCTTTCACACCTAAAGTGAAATTAATAAGCCTCAAACGGAAGGAAGTGCCCCTACACCTCTTTCCCTATTTCTCTGTCTAGAGGACTCAGAACTAAGACTTGATGTTGTTGATCTCAAAAACACAAAAGGCACTTGTACAGTTTTTGTGTAGCTCAAAAAGTACAGTATATCATACTGCTAGCCAAAGTAATGAGTTTAAAAATGTACACCATGAATGTAATGTAGTGTAAGTTGCTTTAAATAAATGTGTAAATGTACATAACTGTTTTTACTCCATGTGGTGAAATAGTTTGTTCTATATCAGTTATTTTGAGAGTCCCTGCTGATAAACACTTAAAGTGTGTTGTACTGCATTACACATCTGATTGGAGGTTTATTCAACCATGTTTGCCAACAAAAACAATTACAATGTTTGTCCTAAGAGTGAATGCACAATTTAACAATATATAATTACAAAATTGCTTTTTATACCTTAATATCAATGAAGTATATACTACAAAATGTACTTATCTATCTTATCCATCACAAGGAGTGGACTGAAGCTGGAGTCAGTGCATCAAGAGTCTCCACGCTCAGACGTCTTCAGGAAAAGGGCTACCAAGCCACTTCTGAACCAGAGACAACGTCAGAAGCATCTTACCTGGGCTAAGGAGAAAAAGAACTGGACTGTTGCTCAGTGTTTCCAAAGTCCTCTTTTCAGATAAAAGTAAATTTTGCTTTTCATTTGGAAATCAAGGTCTGGAGTCTAGAGGAAGACTGGAGAGGCACAGAATCCAAGCTGCTTGAAGTCCAGTGTGAAGTTTCTGAAGTCAGAGATGATTTGGTGTGTCCTGTAGTCTGCTGGTGTTGGTTCATTGTGTTTTATCAAGTCCAAAGTCAATGCAGCCGTCTAACAGGAGATTTTGGAGCACTTTATGCTTCCATCTGCTGACAAGCTTTGTGGAGATGCTGATTTTCTTTTCCAGCAGGACTTTAGCACCTGCCCACAGTGTCAAAACCACTTCCAAGTGCTTTGCTGACCATGATATTACTGTGCTTGATTGGCCAGCCAACATGCCTGACCTGAACCCCATATGAAATCTATGGGATATTTTCAAGAGAAAGATGAAAAACAGTCGATCCAACAATACAGACGAGCTGAAGGCCAATAGTGCCTTGGTGCCAGCAGGGCCACAGGCCAATCGCTTCCATGCCACACCTCACTGATGCTGGAGTTTGTGCTAAAGGAGCCCCAACGAAGTATTGAGTGCATAAATGAACATACTTTAAAGAACTTAAACTTTTCTGTTTTGAAAATCCTTTTTTTCATTGATCTTAGGAAATATTCTAATATTTTGAGATACTGGATTTATGACTTTCATGAGCTGTAAGCTCTAATCATCAAAATTAAAACAAAAAAACTTTTGAAATGTTTTACTTTACATGTAATGAATCTAAAATATATATGAAAGTTTCACTTTTGCAGTTTTCACGATATTCAATATTTTTGAGATGCACCTGTATATATATATATATATATATTAGTGCTGTCAAAATTAGCGAAGAACGCATGCGATTAATTCTTTCTGATTAACGCATTCAAAATATTTAACGCAATTAATGCAGGGGCAGGGCTAGGGTTGGCCACCCCATTCACAACTGCTGCCTCTCTCTTTTTTCTTGAGAAGGATTGTGTTTATTTAGATGCAGAACGTCTTTATGACCACAACAAACGGGAGACGTTTCAGACGCGCTCTAACTTCGCCAGGCGCGAGTCAAACGAGCGCGGGAAAGATACTGTGCTCGTAGCGCACGCTCTTCAAATACACGCGCGCTGTAGCCTGTATCATTTCATATCAAACAGCGAAAGAAACTACGTGCATGCAATGTCGTAGTTATGCCTCAAAGGCATGAAGTTACCAAAAAAGCGATTAAAGCTGCCTTAAAACTGCGTGCATGCATGCAATGTTATTAGGGTTGCCACCTTCCGGGACACCAACCCCCATTCCCCCCCCCCCCCCCCCCCCCCCGAAAAAAATATTTTTAAAATGTCTTTTTTTTAATCATTTGCTTGAATTAGGATTACATTTAATCTAAATGATTTAGCATTTTATAAACTTTTTAAAATGTCAAATTGTATATGACTTATAAGCTTATTTATTATGTATACATTTATGATTAATATAAATGATAAATTACTAAATAGGGACGAAAATTAATTATAATCTATTAATTCATCTGTCTAATAATGTCTAAAAATATAATAATTATGTCTATCAAGCTCTAACAGACTATCTAGATTTTAATAAAACAATAGAGTTATGCCTTTAGAAGATGTGTCTGTCACTTTAAAAGTATGGTTCACCCAAAAATGAAAATTCTGTCAAAATTTACCCAGGTTGTTCTAAACCTGCAAGTTCTTTCTTCTGCTTAACACAAAAGAAGATCCTTTGAAGAATGTGGGAAACTAAACTGAGCTGCTGGTCCTCAGTAACTTTCATAGTAGAGAAAAAATACTATCAGAGTCATTGGGGACCAGAAACTGACTGGTTACCCACGTTCTTCAAAGTATTTTCTTTTATATTCAACAGAAGAAAAAAAATTATTTCAGGTTTGGAACAACTTGTGGGTGTGTAAACGATGACAAAATTTTCATTTTTGGGTGAACTATCCCTTTAAGTCAGACAGTCCACCGTGAGCAATTGCTTCTCTGCAAACTGTGCGTTCATCAGTTACTGGACAGAGCCCCTGATAACTTTCCCATTCAGCCCTACATCTGGAGAGTCTTGTGTTCAAAGGGCAGATGTGAGCTCCAGATGTTTTAAACCGCGCACGCGTGAAAGCGCTTTAACGGCGCGCGATCGGGCTACTCCACATCGCCATGGAAACAGTACGCTAAGATGAGCTTCTCTAACTTCTTTATGAATTTGACTTCATTATAATTGCTATTAGCATTATAAACGTGTGCAGAATACTTATTTGTTGATTCAGCTGCTGCTGCCCTTTCTAAAATATACGGGACAAATCGCTGGGCCCCGTATTGATTTGATACGGGACGCATCATTTTACCTTTTAAATACTTTGATTATCTCCTGTGATTTTAAGGGCTCTAAAAGTAAATGTTATATATATGCTGCCACATTTAACAACATGCCTCTGAAATGGTTTTAAAACTGTCCTGAGGCACCCCAGCACTGTCTCCCTCATCTAAAACAACCGATTCAACTCGTCCGCTCATTAGTAGAGACTTTAAGAAAAGACCCACTCATGAAAGTGGGTCAGAAAAGGTAAAGAGATTTGTAAGAAAATAAGACGCATGTCAGATCCGCGCCCCGTTCAGCAGCAGCAGCTTTTAAAGCTACAGCAGACAAATAAGCTAATAACCAGCTGCTGTGATGTCTATTAATCCAAGAACCAAAGACAAAAAGAGGAAATCAATAACTTTTATAGCTTTAAGGGGTTCATCTATAATTAATTTAGAATTTAGTGTTTGGTAAGTATTCATTTTCTGTGTATTTCTGCTGAAGGGCACAAGTAGCTAAATATGTAAATTTATTATAATAGGTTCATGTGATGATTGTTTTAAGTTCACTTAAATTAGAAGTTAAGTCTAATAAATATTAAAATTTATAGATCTAAATATACTAAATTGACTGGCTACAGTCAATGGTTAAATATTCAGGGGAAAAACTATTTTATAGAGACATCAGTAGTATTTATATCAGTGATGCTGGCCTTCAATCATAAAAAGATGCCATTAAAGAAATATTAAAAATATACTGTCTTTATGTTGTTTGTACATTGTACATTTGAAGATTGAATGCGAAATTATTGCAATATAAAAGTATATTTAAAAACTTTAATGTTAGGTGGAATTAATCGCGATTAATCGCGATTAATTTTAGAAAAATGTGCGATTAATTAGTTTTTTTTTTTTAATCGATTGACAGCACTAATATATATATATATATATATGTGAGTATGTAATATATTGCACCAAAACTCTTCACACAGAGAGATTTAACTATGTTATAATTGCAGGAGGACAAGCAGACATTAGCAGAGACAGCAGCGGTCAGACGTTCCCTAATTTGTTCCTCACGCTGCGGCTCATTACCTTTCGGGTCATGATTGCCATCCAGGTTTAGTTCTGCTTTCTCTGGTTCAATAACAATATCATTTGTGGATCAGACATTCAGCACAGCAGGTTCAACTGGGAAGCATAAATTTACTTGAAGTGCTTGAGAGAAGATGAAAGTACATCTGTTTTTCAGACTGCCAAATGACCCTTCTGTGGATGGAGCTGTTCAAAATCAAAGCAATCTTTATAAACAAGTATTCACATGCAGTTTTGTTTCTAAGATAAATTAAATCTTGTTTCCATGATGTTGAGATACTTTTACTTGAAAATAAAACAAAGAGTTGTTTAAAAGTAGATATAACACAATGCTATCCTTTTCATATTTACTCCACATACAGTATTTCATTCTTTTTGAATGAATAGATAATGACCATATTGAATAAGGATAAGGCTAACCTTTCATTTGGCATGGCATTTAATTCAAGCAGTTGTTTAGTGGTCTGGCTGTAAACCTTGAAGGTCAGTGGCTACATGTGAGTAGTCTGTGACCTTACAGAAAACACCAGCAGCTGCCTTTCATTTCAGTTATGTAAACTCAAAGCCCAAGCTGAAAAGTGAATTGTTTATGAAAGACATTAATTTATCATTAATTTTACCCAGTATGTTTATGCCAGAGCCATGGGTAAATACGCCTGTGATACATTTATTTATTGTTTGTTTGTTTTATACCTGATAAAGTCAGCAGTTTTAAACTTACAATACTAAGCTTATAGTTAAAATAAGATTAAGTGTAAACTATTACATGTAACATTGTATATAATGTTTACAGTGTAACACAGTGTAAAGAAAAACAGTGAATGAGTTGGTCTGAGTTTTTCCTAATATGAACTATTTTGCAATGAAAGCAGCTTGATGGAGAGGAGAGACCAGTGTCACTGCAGTCGATGAGACTCATCCACCTCAGTGCCAAGCCGGGTAGATCTGAAAGTCCCTGCACGTCTCTTATTGATCCACTTGTAGTAACAGGTGATTCAACTCCTGCTGGGCAGATCTGTGATTGTGAACTTGAATGAAAGTGTCTGGAGGAGGCAGACTTTTTAATCAGGTCTTTTTGGGTCAAGCAAGATCTAGTATTTACTGTGTTATGTCACGCTGCTCAGGCACAACTTGGATTTTTTATTTATTTATATATATATATCTGTATATCTGTCACTTTTACAGTAGGTCTGTGGATTATAATAGGATCCCACAGACCCACAGGCCCAATCCAATGAATGCAGTGCAGTGGGGTTGTGCTACAGCAGCTTAAGATGTAACACTCATTCATAAAAAAAAATATTTGTGTGTGCATGCATGTGTGTGCATGAGTGTGTGATTTGATCAAAATCTTACATCAAGATATGAGTCATTTTATTTCATGGTATTGATATATATATATCACAATGTTATTATATTTGCTTTAAATAAGGTCTTTATGATATCAAAATTTTAGATACCATAGAAATTTAATTTCTTTCAATTATTGTCACCAGTGCCAATATCAAAAAAAAATAAAAAAAACGAATACTAGAATATGCCTAAATATGAACAAAGTAAACAATCAGCGATCAAATAAGAATAATAAGAAACTAATTACAAGCAATAGGACAAAAATACAGTAAAACAAATAAATAAGAAATGCTACATACAAGTAATAAAAATATAAAAACACTGCATAATCTTCACTGTGTAAATTAAATATATATTTCTTCTTATTAAAGTTACAAAAGTGATTCAGTCAAGAGCAGTGAGAGATTTTCTCTCTTTTGTTATTTGATTAACATGAATGTCAGATAGCAGGAATATTAGACTGCTGTCACTTTAAGTGCTGCCTGGATCCAATATATTGTTACACATGTGTCGTCTTTCTCAGCTGTTTGCTTGCACTTAAGACCTAAATAACTGTGTTTACGGGGATACTTCCAAAGACAGGCACTTTGACACATAGGTCATAAGTGTGTATTTAACCCTTCAAGGCCTATAAAGTGGCAAAAATAGCTCTGTTCAATACTCCCGCACTCTATGAGCACTGTTTTCACATACGCACACACTTCTCTGACAGCTCTCAGATACAGTCTCTCAGACAGGGTGTGCAAATAGTGAAATGAATTTTCTCATTACAAGAAATAGCAAAATGATTGACTTATTGTAAGACTAGTCTAGTAGTAACATTTCATATTCCATATGAATTAGGTGCATAGCTTATTTAAACTCAAGTTTCTGCAAACAAACTTGTTGAAAGTTCAAAAACAATGAAAGTTCTGTAGTGCTAATTATTATTGTACAATTTATTTTCATGTAGCATCTTTTTTTTTTTTGTAAGAGTTTAGGTCAGGTAATTAATTAACAATGAAACACTGGTTTTATACAGAAAAGTTTTTGTAGTAATTTTGCATGTTTTTTCAAGATATTTTGCTTTTGCACGGATTGGAAACTTCTGTAAGTTTCTGTTGTATTCTGGAATATTCTGTAACATTCTAGTGACTTAGTGCTTTCTAAAACATTACAGAACATTGTAGGACTAGTCATAAAAGACAAAAATACACTTTTGTAGTGTACACTTTTGAAGTTTTGTTCTTTAGCCATTTCCTAAAGAGCTGAGTCTTTAGCCATTTTCAAAAAATTTCTAAAGACACATATTTTTTTAAATTAATACTATCACTTACCTATCCTATCCTATTCTATTCAAAATTAAAAAAAAAAAAAAAAAACTAGCTATGTGTAAATGAGACTTGTCACAGCAATTGTATACTGTTGCTCTCTCATTGGTCTGATTTCTTCTCTTGTTCACCTCATTTGTAAGTCGCTCTGGATAAAAGCATCTGCTAAATGACTAAATGTTAATGTCAATGGTCTGTTTATCTCAAACTGTTGTTAGCTCAGTATTATGCATGTACCATGCACTTTTTATGCATGAGTACTAGTAGATTAGCTTGTATATCTTGTATAATTTGTCTGCATATAGCACCGAGTCAGTGTTGAATGCATGAATTCAATGGCCAGAGTTTTGCTCAGTGCAAGCTGAGTGTAGACACGATGTAAATATGAAATTCATTATCCAGTATAGACCATTTCAGTGATTATAACATGAGTGGATCTCTCACTGAAGCCTCAGTTCTCACTAATGTCTTTATAATTATGGTTCATGTTGTTCATTTAACCCCAAATGCAACAAATCATCTTCTACTCTGGGAATTTGTGACAATGCCACATCATCCTTCCTGATATTAGCAGGGCTCTGCAGCAGCATGTGTCCAGAAGCACATCCTCTACCCCCATACCAAGGGATGCTCATCAACCATTACATCCACTCTCTCACCAGCATGTTCACTCACCTAATCTTGGCCATTTTTCTCAGCCACATACACAATAGGTTCACAGCTGGGTCGACAGCCTCATACATCAGCCACTGCTCATCTGTCTCTGCAGACACTACCTCTTATGACCACACTCAAAACTCTTAGAGCTCAAATAAATCAGAGATGAACTATTACCGTGAATCACTGAGAAGAACACTTTTTGTCTGGGGACATCATGTCTTCTAAAACATATTTTTGACGTATTTATGTCTTGTAGAGAAGTTATGGGATTTTATGCTTTTTCGTTGAATTTTTTAGTTGCACTTTATTTTAAGGTGTCCTTGTTACAGTGTAATTATACATTTAAGTACTGAGTAATATTAATTAACTACTGTACTTACTATGCGGTTAGGGTTTGGTTATGGTTTGGCTTAGAGTTACTTGCATGTAATTATGCATAATTTATTGTTATTATAATAGTAAGCATATGTAACGTGTAGCAAGGACACAAGTAACACTTTAGGGAACAATTCTCACTATTAACTGTTACTTATCAGCATGCATATTACTAGCATATTGGCTGTTTATTAGTACTAATGAGCAGATATTAATGTTGTATTCTGCATGACCATATTTTAGATCCCTTAAACCTATCCCATACCTAAACTTAACAACTACCTTACTAAGCAGCAAATTATGAGTTTATTGTGGCATATGTCATAGTTAGTTAATAGTGAGAATTAGTCCCAAGTCTAAAGTTATTATTATTATTATTATTATTATTATTATTATGTTGATTAGCCTTAGAAAAGCTAGGTTGTTGTCTTTGTTTTTATATTGGCAGTGATGTGTTTTGTATGGACATGTTGATACTTTATAATAGTATGAATAATGTTCATAAAATAAAATGTCTGCTTCACAACTAATTTGTAAGTTTGGTGCAACTGTCACTTGGGGATGAAAAGCAACTCTTGGTCTTGAGATTGTGTCATAAGCCAAAACTGTTCCAGGGTCCATGACAAGACCAAGACTTAAAAATAGTCTATATTGTCTATATTGGACTTGGACTCATAAAAGTCTTGAGACCGGACATGCTTGGGGCGATGTTTCTGCAAAACTTGTTGCAACCCCCAAAAAAACTGTATGTAAGAATGTCTGCAGTTTCCAGTTGCAATGTACACTAGAGTAAGTAAAACTGTGACAACTTTTATTCTTTTTCACATAAAGTATGATTTACAGAGCCAGCATTTCAATTAAGTAAGCCTCATTTTCGCACAATTATTTGCATTTTATGTTATGTATATTATGTAATGACTTCAAAACCATTTGTCACGGTGTGGTGGAGAATAAACACATGAATACAATGAAGATAAGGCAAACAGTCTTTAATTACTCCACACAGAGGTAATCCACATAAGGCAGGAAGGATACACGCACACAGGCAATGTTAAAACCAAACAACCTACATTAAACAGACTTAAATAATAGAGCAAATGAGGATAATTAACAAGACATAAAGTGAAGTGACATGTGGCCAAGTATGGTGACCCATACTTGGAATTTGTACTCTGCATTTAACCCATCCAAGTGCACACACACAATAGTGAACACACACACACAGCCATATTGCTGCGGCACCTGGGGAGCACTTGGGAGTTTAGTGCCTTGCTCAAGGGTCTCACTTCAGTCGTGGTATTGAAGGTGGAAGAGGGCACTGGTTAGTCACTCTCCCCACCTACAATCCCCGCTGGACCTGAGACTCAAACCCACAACCTTCGGGTTACAAGTCCGACTCTCTAATCATTAGGCTATGACTGCCCCAAACACCTGAAACAAATGACATAATCAGACACAGATGGGAAGCTAGGTCAGGGAACACGTGGCAACAAAAACACAACTACCAAGTCCATGACTGTGACATATCACCCCCCTCCCAGAAGGCGCGACTTTGTGCTACAAGAAACAACAAAGGGCAGGAAGGAGGGGGACTTAGGAGGAGGACAAAGGAAAGAATGTGGGATGGTGACAGGGGATGGCAAAGGGCTGGTAGGAAGGCCGGCTGACAATACTGGCGGAGGACGGACACCCGGGTGGACAACGATGAACAGAGTCCAGGGTAGAACTGAGGGAGGGAAGAGCCAGGGAGGAGACAGGAGGGACTTGGAGCAGGAGGAGTCAGGCAGGACCCAGGCCGCAGCCATGAAGGAGACCCACGATGGAGCCGACGGAGGGAGGAGCCATGGTGGAGGAAGGGCTGACGACTCCAGGGTGCCAACCGACGGCAGCGGAGCAGGTGGTGGTGGAGCCTGAGGTGGAGACAGATAGCCGACGAGCCAGGGCGACAGGGAGGATCCGGAGGGCCAAAGCAGAGCAGATGGCTCCAGCGAGGGATCCGGAAGGCTGTGGTGGAGCCGGAGTGAAAGAGGACCAAGGTGGAGCCGGAGGGAAGAAGGAGCCTGACAGAGCCGGAGGGATGAGGCGCAGCTGGAGGAGTGTAGTCCCGAGGCGCAGTTGGATGAGTGTAGTTCCGAGGCGGCGGATGGTCGACGACTGACCCAAGGTGGAACTGGAGGGACGAGGGAGCCCGGCGGAGCTGTTGGACTGAAGGGCCACGGCGGAGATGAGGGAGCTAGGAGCCATGGTGAAGCCGCTGAGTCGACGGGCCGAGGCAGAGTCCAGGACTCAGAAGCTGGAAGTGGAGACAAGGGATCCTCCAGCCACAACGCCGATGGAGACTGGCAGACCCGCGGCAATCCCAGCACACAGATAGAGGGCTGAGGGTGAGCAGAGGGGCTGACAGGAAGCAGTGACAAGGGGGCGGAAGATGGCAAGGCTGAGGAAGCAGTGATGATAGGAGGAGGCAGAAGAGGGAGGGTGGGTGAGAAATCAAGACAGGAAGAGAGTTCTGAGATGGTGTGTGCTGCCCACACACACCAGATAGCAACTCCCATCACCAGGAGTGCAGCGGATAGAGAAACAACCTCCATGGTCGTGATGGGACAAACTGACAGTTCCAGGCAAACAGACAGTTCATAAATGGCATCCTTCGCTGTAACAGGACTGGAAGAGGATCCAGATGATGAAGGAAGACATATTATTTCAGTATCAAAGTCAATTAAGTCCTCAGAGTCCTTTCTTAGCTCACCCTCACCGGTGGTGTAGTGGGCGGGGCTTTCCTCCACACCCTCACGCTCCACTGAAACATCCACCATTGCGTGCGTTGTTGCCGGCTCTCACACCTGGTCAGATGCTGTGAGAGGCTCTGGCTCCAGGGGGATCCTCAGCTCTGTCGCTTTTTCTGGCGATGGCTCATCAATCACGGCGGGCTTTGGCTCTCCGTCCGTGGTGGGCTTTCGCTGACGCTCCATGCATCAGGGTGATGGTAGGCTGGGCTCTGGGTCCGGTGTTGTCATCCACGATGTCCACGGTGAAAGGAGATCCACAGGACACCAGTACCCACTCCATAAAGGTGGCGAAATCCTCCCAGGGACCATCTCCGGACAACTACGCTCTGCTCACGGAGTTTAAGTTTGCGTGGTAGAACGAGCAGAGGCAGTTGTCCGGGTTAGCAGGTAAAATTGAATATTTCCACGAACAGTCTCGTATGGTCCTCAAGAGTTTGTTCCCCCTGCTCCAGCAGGAGGAGAACAGCGGGGGAATCCATAAAACAAGAAAGAAAACTGACATTAAACAAAAAACAAAACATGGGGGAACACGCCACTACCACTGTTTACATGTCTGGTCTTCTGTCATGGTGCAGTGGAGAATAAATGCAGGAATACAATGAAGATAAAGGGAAACAGTCTTTAATTACTCCACACAGAGGTAATCCACATAAGGCAGGCAAGATACACACACACAATCAACGTTAAGGCCGGACAACCTACATTAAAGAGACTGGAACTTAAATAGTAGCGCAAATGAGGATAATTAACAAGACACACAACTCTGACTGAAATTCAGTGACGTCAAGGCTATAATGTGATTGGTTGTCAAGGCACATGTGATCCAAGTTGACCGTTACGCGTTCTCCAATAGTATGTAATACAGACCCTCTCATCTCCCAATAGTAATACAATCTCTGACCGAGCCACGTGACCAACTTGACATCGCAGGGAGGATGTGTTTGCAAGCGCCACTGAATGGACGGAGGGGCGCAAACTAATCTCACCAGCACGGCGCAAACATTAAGCTACTCATACTGCTCGGCAGAAGTTTATGTTTTACCTGCACATGCTGTAACATCATAAAAGATCAATATTAAGTTATTACATTTCTTTTGCTTGTTATCTTTCCTATTACATTGTTTTATGTGTAAACAGTAGTGCTGTACTTTAATGATTCAAAACACCGTAGTCCTCTTGAGGAGCACACCCAACTTCTAGTATTGTATTTATTTATTTATTTATTTGTTTTATTTTATTTGAACTTCTATTTGTTGTTGTTGTCATTAGGTTCTACATTCAGAACAATATTGCAGTAATGTACCATTTTATTTAAATTATTAAATAGCCTATACAGTATATGGGATTTCTTTTCTCTAGCAATTAAAGACCAGGTAAGGGCCAAGGTAATGTTATTAAACCTACCCATTGCAATATCATATAAAGGCTAAGGCTTCGACAAAACAGCTGAAATCTGTGTATTCAATTGCACGATTGCATCACCGAATGCATTTTTATATAGCTTTTACCTTTGTTACCACTATCGAGTAGCTTTAGGGTTGGGTTTGGTGTAGGGGTTATCCGTACAAACAGGCTCGATAGAGCATTAAGCATTTAGCAACTCTCCCCGGACATTAATGCATTCTGAACCACCTCTATACGTACCTGAACCAATGGAACAAAAACACAGAAACACATGCCTGTGGCCACAGTCATGCATTAAACGTGTTTTAGTACCACTCACTGGAAATTTCACTTTGAAACTGCTGCAATACATACAAGAAGTTACGTAATATTGGTGTTGCAGAAACATCGCCACAAGTAGGTATTTTCAATGAGCCTGGGTTTAGAATTTTCACCCGAATTATTGTCTTTCAAGAGAACAAATATAACACGGATCACTTGCAAGAGTAGCAAATCTCTTCTCAACAATTCAAATAATAATAATTAAAAACATCTACTTAGTATAGTATAACTTGCATGACAAAATGTAATACTGTGTTAGGAGTTTGTTCAAAACCCTAAATATGAGCCATAACAATCATAACAATGATTTTTGCCTTAAAAAGCACCACTTATAATTGTTAAGATGGACTCTATGCTGTCATGACTCATTTGCTGTCTGAGGACAAAGAGTACTAAGGACAAGAAAACAAGAACAGGTTAGTGCTGCATTTTATAAACAGACTGCAAATGGACTCTGTAATGCACAGTGCACTCAGCAAATCAACTTATTAGTCAACAAAGATGGACAATTAATAATAAAGGACAGGGGAAATTAAGCATTTTCTTAAAAAAAAAAAAGAAAAACCTAAATAACCCAGCATCATGCTCTCACACATATCACCACTCACGAAGAGAGAGACGAATAAAGATAGAGGTGTCTGTGTTTGGTATTTGAACTGCCTCCCAATTCTTGAAGCAACTGCAATTATTTGTAACACTGTGGTGAACATGAAATGGAAAGAAACACAGGAGTAAATAAGAAATTTCACAGTTTTTGTAATGCTGCAGAGCTCCATTGATCATCACAATATGCTATTGCATATCACAGCAGAAATTCCTAGGAGTGAGTGAGAGAATGCAAACAAGGTAGAAGTTAGAAAGACACTTGGTGCCTTTTGTGCAACAGGATTCAAAGAAATTTAAATGTCTCATCTCCATGTAATTCAGCCTAGGTGAATGAAAAAATGAGTCATCACAATCTATATGTTTTTTTTTTTTAAACTTTCATTGTTCTTTGCCATAGACTCTTCACTAAGGATGAATTGCACCCGCTGGTAGCACACGCGTTCTGCACTGTTTTAGCATCCGATTATGCAATTATGCAAATCATTTAACAGCATAATCGCACCCACAACAAATTGTGCTGAACACAGTTTGAATGCCGCAGTTCTTCATTCTACAGGTCGTTTCGCAGTGTCAGGTTGTGTAGGATGCAGCAGATTACCGCAGTCTGGCATACTTTACTGGGACTGTAAAGAATTATTTTACCACTGCAGTAAACTACAGTCATACATTAGACTGACCTAAGCTGTGTGTGATTGATGCCAGTGATTCAGCATTACCTTGTTTGGAATGCAAAGAGTGTATTTTTATACAGTTTACTGTGGATTTCAAAATACATTGGAACCAAATGGGCACTTTTGCCACATTTCACAATGCCATTGTAATAGGCACAAAATTAAAGCAAGTGACATGTGGAGAACTATCTCAGCAGATCTTTCTCAGAACTATTTGATGCGGTTTTACCGCTTGCGTTTCCGGCTCAGATCTTTTATTGCTGGGACTGTTCCATCTTTCAGTATCAAACAATGTTCAAATTCAGCGTCGAACTGGGCCTTGTTTATAAAACATTCATTACCAAAATGACAGGAATAAACAAACACACTTGTGAAACTCTGTTGTTGCCGTAACATAACATTACTGACTTGTAATAAGTTGAATGGCTTCTGTTTCTTTCCCACACTGAACGGTGACAAAATTTCGAGAAAAGAGCGGTTTGTTTTATGGCAGAAACAGCGAGAGTGAAATATTTACGACAGTGAATTCCACTCACTTAAGTGTAAGGGGCTCCAACGTCCTGAAAATACACAAAACTACATACCACTGCTTTCATTTCTAATGCTTAAAATAATAATAAGGCTTAAAGTCCTCATGAAATCAAAATTGACTGTTTACTTTGTTAGCGCACATTGCTTGTCTTGAGGTGAGTAATTAGTCTGTGCAAGTTGGAAATACGTCACTATACTGAAATAAAGTCAGCAGCAACTTCCAGTTCAAATGGACTCAACCTGTGGATGATAAAATGTAATGGACTGTTTACTAATAGACCAAATATAAAAATAATGATATGAAAAATCTGAAAATAATAAAACGTCATTTTAGAATGAAAAGGCCCAAAATATATGTAATTTAATTAAAGCATCGTTATTTTAGTCAAAGGGAAAAGCCTGATCCTGCTTTCCCTTGAATAAAGTAATGACAGATGCAAAGCAAAAACAGAAACACTAAGCCAGAGGAAGTTTATATGACGGATTGGAATGGAAAAAGCGTAAAAAACCTTGTTAACCTTCACTGGACCGCCGGCTACACTGTGATAAGATGCTTCTTGACAGTTTGAAAGAGACAGGTTTATTCACACAGTTCATTCAGGGAAACAAATTCTCAAGGTAAGGGGAGGAGTTTTACACAGTGTTGCTCTTTAGAGTAATTTAATGGTCATTGCTTATTGTTTACAATAAAACAGCATTTGTTTTTGCCATAGTGTGGGATTCTCATTTGACGGAAGCGTGTCTGATTCATCTTCATTGTCAGGGATTCAGCGCAGCCCACAGTGTTGACTCATCAGACCTTGCCTGCAGCAATGTCTCTCTGTGACACTTGTGTTACCAGGGTTTATATTTCAAAGATTTCTACATTGCATGCAGTTTTCTGCTGGTAGCTGTTTTGAAGATGCCTAATGTGGTGTGAAGCATACAGTTGCCTTAAGAAAATCTACAGTATTAAAACTACTGATTCTATATTGTTACTATTCCCTGTTTTAGAATAATAAACTGTGAAATAACACAAATGGAAGAATGGGAATTATGCATAAAATGCTAAACAGTATTGCTTTTTCTTCAATATCTTGTCCAACTCAACCATCACCGTGGAAGAATAATGTGTTCTTACCTCTGGGACTTGATATGATGGATTAATTACTGCCTGCAGATATTGAGATTGACATTTTAAATATTAGGTATAGTTTATTACTCTATGGATGTAGCATTTAAATATGTCACAGCGTACGTTGATGTTTTCCTCCTGGCTCAAACAGCTTAAAACGTATCAAAAACTATTTGTTATGCCAATGTAGTTTTGAGTGACAGCAACACTTCCTTGAGCCAGCCACCTGCCTTGTTAACTTAGGGTTTGGCTTGTCACAGAACAGTGTTTCTGACAGACTCTGCCTCCTCTTAGAGGAATTATCAATCAAGAAGGTCCAGCAGAAGGTCAGCTATGTCAGGACCAATTAGACAGCACCTTCATGTTTCCAGAGCCCTGTGAAAGAGACAAAATAGGACATGGCATGCCAGAACCTTGCTGGTGTGGCTTAAGTCTTCTTATCACACTTATTTGTATAATTACAATGAGAATATTTAGCAGTTCTATTAGGTTGCGATGTGTACTTTCCAGTTTTGTTAATTACACCATGTATGCTGTGCCATTTAATAATGAAAGTCAAAACTGCTTTAAGTACAGCTGTGGCAAAACTTATATCCTTACAGTTAATTCTAATAAAACATGGCCAGGTCACATTTCACTCAAAGTGTAATGAATTATAAATAACTAAATAAAGACATAATGTACATACATGCAAAACTAGTTTGCTCTCAGCAAATTATGCCTAGATTTTGTGACATTATTTTCATGATAATTAAGCACACTTTCACCTCACATTCTCATTACTTTAGTTCAGTACCTCAGGCATTTTATTGTTTTCCTTTTAAGTTTGTTTGTAATTTTCATTATTCACAGTGACAATCATTTCTGTATTTTAGATTCTCATTACTATAATGCAAGAAATTAAAATCAGCCTTATATAGTTAAAGGCACTTCAGTTCAACACATTTTAATAATTACAGTGAGCATTTCCCATTTTAACCGTTGTTCTAATTATAACTATAATGCAAAGCAAAAAAAAAAAAAAATCAATATATAAACATTATATAATTAAGAAGACACCACAGTTCAGTGTTCTTGTCAGGTTCTGTACATGCAACCTTAACTAGAGTCATTTTGATTGCATTTCATGCATTTCTTTTTGCTTTGTATAACCTCAAAAAATTAACAAGCAATTGCATGCATTGATAAGCATGGATGAAGTGCAAATATGGAAACTGGCTTATGATTTAAGCTGTGGGTTATGTAGTGCTGTTAAAGCCCTGGATGAAAGTTGAATGAACCCAGTATGATGGCCCTGTATATCTTTGTAAATCAGTTTTTCTTTAGGTGCAAATGCCTCTTGGCACTAAACACATTAATACTTTTTATAGTATGTAATTTCAGAAAATCTTAAAGCCTTTAGAACCTATAATGCCACTAATGTGCAATCGCTCTAATGCAATTTAAACTTTTGTGTTCACGAATCAGATTAACATAAAACTCGGCAGGTGTGTTTTCAATGTCCTTGTAGATAAACAGAAATCTGCTGTGCAGACAAAGAGACGGCGAAAAAGAGTGAAAAGGGGAATGTATAGGAAAGGCAGCACACAAACAATTTCACACCTTTATGAATCTGAGTTTTTCTTTTGTTTCAGTCCGCATCCAGTCATCCTGTCAATGTCTGATCAACACACAAACAAAGTGGGTAAAAAATCAAGAGCATATCAGGAAAGTACAGAGTATGTATTGTCATTTTTTGCCAATAAAATCACAATCCTTAACACTAATATCACTCCTAATGTCACGCCCATGGACTGTTTTTGTTGTGTTTTTTGCTCCCCATGTGTTCCGTGACCCAGTTTCTCCCTCATGTTAATTGTTAATTTGATTCGAGGTGTGTCTCCTTAGCTCCCTCGTTATCCTGATTTTAAAAGCCCCAGTTCTTTCAGTTAGTGTTTGTCTGTCCTTGAATGTCTTCCCTGCCTGTGCTCCATGTTACCCTGTTGGATTATTAAAGACTCTATTTGTGAATTCTCCATGTTTCTTCGTCTCCTTATTCCTGGCCTCTGTACTTCCGTGACTGCTTGTGAACTGTGACACCTAATGCCTTTTAAAACAACATAAAATAATGCCAGTGTACTGGTCTAGCATTTAACACTTCACATGGTGAGTCTCAATCCTTTTAATTTATCTTCTCCATAATTTTCCTATGCTTTCTCTACTGAACTCTAAAATAAGACAAAAAAAAAAAAGAAAAGTTAAATTTTTGGGAATTTTTTTTTTTTGCTTGTTACCCAGTTGTGATCGACAGATAATGAGGAGGAAATAAAACAAGAGAAACCGGAAACGTTTGAGCTTCTATCAGTTAATATTTAGAGCAATGAGGAGGACTGATCTCCAAATTCTAGCAATATGAATATATTTGAAAAATGCATGAAAGAACATAGGAAAAGCATATGCATGACAGACGAATGACTAGATGAAAAAGATTAGACACATGCGGTGACACAGAATTTGCTGAATTTTTTACGTTTTATTTATAAGACTGTGCAACCAACTCATTTTCATTAACCTGAAGAAATGTTCAAGGATAAAAAATAGTTAATGCAAAACATGGGAATAAATATATTGCAGGCAGCAGTTCTTAAAGGTGAGATGGTCTTAGATACTTTAAAATGTTCTCTCACTGACTCAAAGAAAATGGTGCAAATGAAAAAAGTGGGGGAAATGATTTCACTAGTTAGGAGTCTCCCACATTTAAGCTTAAATAGAGCTGAGTCTGACACTATCAGGAAATATTCTGAAACAGTAACTAGTCAGCACAAGTCAACATGCATTTAACAAATTTAAACAAAGATAAAATGTGCATTAATAATGCACACACTGTACAATGAGCTATAAACTCACCCTTTACTGTATAGTTGTTGGCGTGTTTGTATTTGATCAGTTCAATTCATGAATGAATCATTCCATGTGATTTGTTAATCAGTTTAGTGCAATTTGAAAGAATTGGGTCAAAAAATCCTCCATGATACCAGTCATTTGTGTGTGATGTATGTCTGCCAATGGACCCTGAGTACGACAATAAAGTTGAACTGAGCTAAAATTCAAAATCTGCTTGACTGAAATATCTGTGGGTTAACTCAGTTTGTAAAATGTTCATCTTATGCACCCATACAGACAAGACTGAAATACCTTTTCATCAACACCAAACCAGAAATATGTTCCTGTAACTCCTATTTTACCCCAAATCATTTAGCATTATTATTATTGCTGTTAAAGTGGCCGTTATTCCAATGATGCACTTTGAAACTCAAAGCAGTCAATGTGTCTGAAGCACAGACTCAACAAGTACCTCCCGTTCCCTTCAACGAGCCTCCTGAGCTTGTTTAATGAGATGTTTACAGAAATATCTCTATAGATATTGACATATATTCTGTGAGTGTCATCCACACAAATTGATAACACAGAATCCAGTCGTGTTTATAGGTTTATAAACAAAGCAAAATCAAACTCTTGCCAAGTACCCCCTTGAGTACAAGTATACCCCTGACTGGGAATGACTGCACTATAACTCTAGTTGCTAGGAATCTTGTTTATCTGTTGCTGTGGATTCAGTCCTTTAATAAATGCATTTAGTATGAACACCGTGTTCAAAGCTTTAGCAAGAATCTGACTTCATCGCTCAGTACCACAGTTCACTGATAAAGGATTTCAGAAAAAAAGGAGACTGAATAACTTTAATTACTGAGTTTTCTTCTTTTACTTTTGTACGACACCCACAGAAGTTTTTTCTTTAGAAAATGACACCTGTGCTTTATAAGGTTGAAAAACTAGCGAACAGGTTATCTTGCTAATGAAATTTGCATACCTTGAATAGTCATTACCAGATGCCCTTATTATCAGTTTTTAAAATATCAATGAACAGATCTCTGAGAGGTGAGCTGGCGCGATTACAGTCTGCAAACTTTCATTTGAGCCAATCCACTAGTTACTAACTCATTTAAACACTTCTCAGATCTACAGATAGCTATTTTGGCAAAGAAATAAAGACACCAATTTGGTAACATTTTATTTTGATAGTCCACTTTAGACATTTCATCAACTTTAAGTAACTTGGTTGCACTTTATTTTACTATATATGCACTTACCTGTACTTACAGCATAGTTACCTAAGAAAATACTAGATAATGTACAGTCTCAGAAAAAAAAGGTTCAGAAGCTGCACTTTTGTACCTTTAGATACCTTTAAGGTACCAATGTGGACTTTTTAGGTACAAATATAAAGCAGGGGTGGGCAATTAATTTTCCCAAGGGGCCACATGACAAACTTGGGCGGTTGCAGAGGGCCGTGGGGCGTGTCTATAGAGGAGGGGGCGGAGTCTTTTTCCCAGGAATATAGCCGTTTCTATTAATATTAACCGCAGTAAACAAAGCAGCAGCAGCACCTGACTTTGAAACTTGCAGCGCTCATATTTAATTAAACCATAGACCTTTGAAGTGTAAGCTATATCTCAATTTACATGTATAGTTTTTTTTTGTTTTTTTTTTAACCGAAGCACCACTTAAGTATTCTCCGCCCATAACAGTGAACCGTTTCTGTCACTGCAACTTCCCGAACAGGTGAACACACACACACACACACACAAACGAAATCGTATGCCTGATGAAAAAAAAAAGTATTTAAAACACGTTCATATTTTAGAAAATGTAAGCCTAGTTAATATTTGCATCATCTTATCTTAATTATCATTTATCTTATCCACCTGCAAATAATCAGAATGTATTTTTTTTTTTATTACCCGACACGCGGATTATCCACAGCGCCCGCAGATATAACAAGTCTCTTTAAGACAAGTCCTGTCACTCGGCGGCCATCTTTGAAACGCCTCTCGGGCATCCAAGTGCAGCTCCTATCACTTTGTATGGGGAAACATCAAATTCTCCAAAACTGTTCACTAAGCTTACGATTAAATTTCATATTTGAAATCACCAATGAAATCGGACAACAACTGTGTCATAAATGTTGTTTCTTTTGCTCAAATAGCGTTATAAAAAGCTTGTCAGGCTAGATCAGCCAGTGCGCATGCGCAGTCCTGAGCGCGCATCTCAGAGCGCTGACTGTTTCTATAGCAACCGGGACTTCAAACTGCAGCTGCAGTGACGCGCTGACTTTACTGATTAGCGATTGGCTCTTTCATTCAGAAGGCGGGGCTTCCTGCGATTGAGCGGCCATATTGAGCGTTGCATTTTTCCCCATTCAAAAGTATATGAGTGACCAACGTGATCTCATGATAATTTGTATGTATTTTACGTAAAATGTGGTTCTATAAAACGTACATTTACTTACGTTTTTACAGGCACTAAAACGTACAATATAGACGTATTTCCAGCATTTAAACGTACAAAACTGACGTATCGACGACATCTAAAAAAATTGAACCCACGTAATTGAAATCGCGGCATTAATTTTATTATTAGTTGTCATATCAGTTTGTTGCAGTTATCATTAAATTGTTTACCTAATATGAAATGATAACATTTCGTTTTGTTGTGTCATTTCTGATGCCAGCTCGTTTCCAATAATAGACATAATGTTAAACAAGACTTCACTTTAAACCTTAAAATAAATAACATTTGAAATCGTTTAACCTTTACTTGTCTTGTTTGCCATGGGCCACAAAAAGCGTTTTCTACGACATGCTGTGACCGACAATAGAACTATAAAAAACACCAAAACCGCAACATAATTACGAAATGAAACAATTTTATTCGTGTTTGTAAACTAGATCTTCAGAATTAATCCACATGATCATAGAAACAGGACCCAAATCCAAGTCTTATTCGGCGATCTTCATCTCCATCCCGAGCCGCGAGTCCAGCGACCGTAACAGAAAAGCCCGCGCTGACTGACGCGCTCGTTACAAATTCAAATGTTGCCGCTTCATACGACAGGTTTTACGGCAGGAAAATCGAACGCTCATTGGCTCTCGCCTGCATTCGTCACAGATCGCGACATGCCGTGTTTCTGGTGAGGTGTGTGTTTGAATGATGCGACTGCTAGCACGCGCGCGCTTTCACTAGTTCACTGAGAGCGAGAGGATCAGGAAGATAATCTGGATAATATTTTCAGCGAATAACAACATAAATTCTGCTCTGCACCTCACACAAACCTGCTGTATTCCGCCAGAGAGGACTGCGGCTGCAACGCATCGTCATTTGGATTACTTTGGTAGTGCTTTTGACATTTTTGCAATAAATAAATGACTGTAATCACATTTATCTGTCTGTCATGTTTTTCTTATACTGTACAGTAATAGCTATGTTTAGGTTTAGATGTAGGAGTGTGGATTGAAGGACATAAAAATATTTATAATGCTATAATATTGTTACTAAAATGGTTGTTTTCCTGGCATATTTTGTCAATTATATTATATCCTTTTACATTCGCTATAAAATGGGTATGTTTAGGTTTGGGGGTTATTAAGGGTTCTAAAATCTAAATTGCTTATTAAATAAAATGATAAAATGCATATTCGTAAAATGGGTAGGTTTAGGTTTGTAAAAGTTAAGGGGTCTAAAATCTAAATCGCTTATTGAAAAAATGATAAAAAATGCATTGATGCTGAATATCTTAATGATATAAAAGATAACAACATTAGGTTTTAGTTGTACGACGACGAAAATGTTTTAAATAAAGAAATAGTCAAATTGTACGTTTTAGCATCAATAAAAACGTACAAAAATGTACGTTTTGTGCTTGTAAATGTTGCGTATTAATACCTACGTATAAACATGAGACCAGGCTGGAGTGACACGTCTTGGGTATTGTATAGTCTTTGGATATAACCGCCATCCGCGCATCACTACTGCGCAGATATCAACAGCTTCACTGGGTTGTAGGTTGCCAAGTTGAGGGGACAAATGGTTTGAAATTTGTGTGTCGATTGTTTGAGAAGAGTGCGTTTCATACAAGATATGACAACTGGACAACCTTGGAATATGTTGACGCAGAGCCGGCGCCAGGGCACCTCCATCGGGGGGGCATTTGAATTTCTAGGGGGGGCACAAATCACGTTTGGGGGGGGGGGGGGGGGGTCTTTTTTTTGTAGAAAGATTAAAAAACGGGAGAAATACGGGAAAATATTTAAACGGAAATGGATAGCCGGATAGAATGTAAATACAGGAGAATCCTGGAAAACAGGAGAGGGTTGACAGCTAGCCTACATGCTCCAGTGTACTGATAACGCATTGGGGAGAGAAATGCAACCTTCATACAGATTCCACACTGTGGAAATATTTGTTTCGGTTCAGCTTAAAAGTAGACATTTTAAACTTTCTATTGATATAGCCTATTTCACATGTCTGTGAGGCAGCCGCACGCTGCTGAGTTTTGGTTCTTTTTTCTGATGCACTCCAGCTTCAGAGACGGCAGAAACGCGTCCTGCTTTCATTATTTTACAAAAGCAACATTTTGTTGTTTTTATGAGTTTACAAAAATAAAATCAGTTTCGAACTGATTTTAAGTTGTTTCATTATCAGGAAACAAGCTGTTGCCTTGACAGTAAAAGCAGTGCAGTTATTATATTAAGTACACCTATTACACCTACAGTATTTGCGATTGACTTTTAATTCATGAATTACTTCATGCGGGCCGGTCAAGGATAGCCAGAGGGCCGGATGTGGCCCGGGGGCCGGACAATGCCCAGGTCTGTTCTATTCTGTTCTGTTTTTCACATGCAAAACAGGACTGTAAAATAATGTGCTACCATTAACTTTGAAGCCTCATGTCAAGTAGCAGTCATTAGAATATTTGTAGACTGTCTGCTTAATATCTAATAACACTTTATTTTGATGCTCACCAACACACTTTCTACTGACTATAAGTAACTTTGTAAGTACATGTCAACTTATTGTACTAAACCTAACCCTAACCTAACAGCCTACTAATACTCTAATCACAATTAGATAATGTATATGTAGTTGCAAATTAATGAGTTAGTTGACATGTAGTTGCAAAGTTACTTATAGTTAGTAGAATGTATTGAAAAAAAAAGTGTAAACAGATTTTTCTTCTTTGATAAAATCTGGCCTTTTAGTTAAAAGTGTTGTCCAGCTGAATGAATTCAGCCTAGTAATGCATCAGTACTCTGACAGTGATACTACTATATTTTTTTAGCACAGCAAATATTAATGCACTAACGATGAAGCTATTTCCAAACTACTGACATAATGAAATGTACAACAGCAAAAACATATTTCTTAAATGGATAACATGACAGACTTCTTATATTGTCATTTCTAGTTTCCCAAAGAAATCAGAAAAGGCTTTGATAAACATACTGTTGGTGTTTATGAAAAGAAAGACTGTAGCTGTTGCATTTATTCACTGGCCAACACAATGTCTAATTTCACTCTGTGTGAGTATAAGAATAAAAGAATGACCAAATTAAATATTTATTCCAGTTTGACTTGTGTATAGCCTCAGGTAAGTTGACGCTGAGTGTATTTTCCCCTTTATCCATTTTAAAAGTAATTACGCCTCCGTATAAAGCAGTGCACAGCCACTACCAGTTTCCAACATTTCCATTTCATTTCAGTGAACTTTGAAAATGAGCTCTGAGAAAGGTATAATATTTTCATCAGTTTTCCTTTGGGAGAAGCAAATGAACTGCAATTTGATTAATAATAACAGTGTTTGCCTGAACAATAAGCTTTAATTATTACTACATCAGCCATCAACCAACCTAATGGATTTTAGCAAGCCTTCTATGTCAAGACAAAATTACTTTGTCAGCTCAACTATGTAGCCTACCAAGGGAGGCACCCTTGAGATGAAAATAGCTCACGGCTGGCCTCTGGCTCACCTGTCAGAGCAGTTATCTCCTGCTGGGACATTATGTTGTTTTCACTGCGAGTAAAAGAATAATCTGTCAAACAAAGGCCTTTGCTTTGCTGTAGATGAGGTCTTTTGCCCATGTCGGGCTGTTTCAACATTGTCAATTATAATCTATGCTGGCTAAACATGACATCTTTTTGTGAAGATAGCATACATGAATGCCATTTTTCTGGCTGTGCATTCTTGAGTTGTTGTGGGTGGTTGCTATAGCAGTTCAATGCAATTTGGTCACATTATATGTGAATTCTACGGCTTTCCAGATGATTATGTTGTTGCTAGAGTATTCTGGGATGTGTTTTCCAAAAGCATTTGGTAGTTAGCCAACTATGGTCACAAATTTCTGTTGCTACCAACATAGTTCAATGATTCTTTGTTTACCAAAATCATAGTTCAAATGAGCATTCGCAAACAGCATCATAAACGTGTGTGGGTGGAACTACAGCTCGAGTTTCTTGTTGACGTGTGGACGCAAAAAAAAAAATCAAAAAGCTAAAATTCAAATACAGTATGTATTTTATTATCTACGATATATATTCATAGAAATTGTGACGAATGCTGCTTACTGAATTGAACTACATGTATACATGAGAAAATAGTATGCCAATTATATAATGCCACACTTTTTTCATGTAAATGAACTATAATTATCTAACATTAAATTTGAACTTTAAACTGTCATGATGGGTCAGGGGAATGAGAACGAGGAGGATCTGTATGCTGCTTTAAGTCAAAAACAAAGATGATCCACTTAGAAACAGTTAAGAATGCAGGAGAAATGTGGCAATACAATCAAAACAAAACAATGAACTGAACAAAACCAGGGCAAAATACACAGGAATAACAAGAGGTAAAACAAGAAACAGGTGAGCAATGCAAAAGGAATAAAGAAAACAAGAACTGAACACAGGCAATCCATGAAAAAGAAAACAGAACTGAACTGAAACAGTGACAGAATTGATTAACTGGTAGAATTACTTCATCACCTGCACATAACGTCATTAAAGGGTTAAACCACCCCAAAATGAAAATTTTGTCTTTAATCAATTACCCCCATGTCGTTCCAAACCCGTAAAAGCTTTGTTCATCTTCGGAACACAAATCAAGATATTTTTGATGCATTCTAACAGCTCTCTGACCCTCTCATAGACAGCAATGTAATTAACACGATCAGCGTCCAGAAACATAGCAAGGAGATCGGTAAAAAAATCCATGTGACATCAGTGGTTCAACCGTAATTTTACGAAGCTACAAGAATACTTTTTGTAAAAAAAAAAAAAAAAAAAAAAAAGGA
>JAFVLL020017293.1:0-30606 GCA_021397915.2 Tor tambroides
ACTGCTGCCTTGGACTCCATATATGGTTTGGAAGTGGTCTTATTCAAATAGCTAGCTATCTACATAGAAACTGGCTGCTAATTGAAAAAGCTGGCTGGATGACAGTTTCAGACTCAGACAGCTCATAACAAATTGGCAGTGTGTTTTCTTTTCAGCTTTTCTGAGCTGACAGATGCAGTTTCATCTGATTTCCCCTTTAAATTTAGAAATAAATGACTAGCTGGACCAAAATTGGTCTGGTTTTCACCTAAATATGAAATAATACCTTAATACGGGATAATTAAAATTTTTAATTATAGGGATAGTTCACCAAAAAAATTCCCAGTCATTGTAAAAAGCATCAGTGAAGATGTTCCCTGATAGCGTTTCTCACATTTTAATTAAAATTTTATTGTTATTATTTCTTTCATGTCCTTTTTCCAAAGTTTATTTCATGTCCTTGGGAGAAAACAGTGTTTAAATTTATTGAATTTTTTTTTTATTATTCACCACAACAGAACAGCTTCTGTAAAAAAAAAAAAATTAAAGGCCCCAATGCTTCATGTCACAAATCCACCATGAGACATGCAGTAATAATGTTTTGAGCTTTGAGGCATTTTATAATTGAGGAGCACAACCAGATGTTTATCTCCCTCTTTTGTGCTTAATGAAGCAAAGCCCACACAATTCACTCTCTTCACCACTGCTGGTTTTCAGCTACTTAACCAAGAAGGCCAGAAGTGAAACTCGAACAATATCACACCACCATGAGTTCACTTTCTCACAGGTATTAACTGTCAACTGCAAGATAAGGTAAATAGTGACTGGTCATTTTCTCACTGGAATCTGGGATAGCCCATAAAAATGCAGTCCAGAAGTGCTATGACTGCTCATTTAGACCAGTGGGTCTCATATAAAGTGGTAAGGCATGCTATTTATATTTTGTCCACAGTGTTCTAAAGACAGAGCATGGTCTGAGACAGACACACACACATACACACACATGCACTTGTTCAGAAATAGCATAAAACCCACTCAGATGAAGCTCGGCAACATGAAGAATGCAGAACAGGTTTATCAAGAAGTCAGCATATGTTTTATGGTATAAAATAACATGCTGACGCCACTTCCTTTGAAGAGGTGTTGCCACAACGGGGCTTTATGACATGACTGAAATAAACCAAATGATAGTTCACCCAAAAATAACTATTCTGTCATCATTAACTGACATTAACATGACATTCCAAACCTGTATGAATTTCGTCTAAGGAAATATTGATAAGCAAATGAAGAGTTCCAATGCAAAAGCCTCTAAAAGCCATCTTGGTCAAAAATAAGAAAATACTAAGTGAATGCTCTCCTCACATAGTATATGTTCATCAAGTACTTTCACTTCAAATGCGCTAAATCCCAGCCTCAACCCATTCAGAAGTACCAGTACTTTCATAGAAACCTATACATAGTAACCAGAAAAAAACGCTCATTTTAAAGAAAAACGTCAGATGTACTTAGAGGCTTTTGCATCTGAACTCTTCAAATAGTTTTGGTTACCACTGACTTCCACTGTACACTCTTAGAAAAAAAGGTACAAAAGCTGTTACTGGGGTAGTGGTACCTTTTCAAAAGATACACCTTTGTACCTAAATGGTCCATATTGGTACCCTAAAGGAACATATTAGTGCCAAAAAGGTACAAAAGTGTACCTTTCAAAAAGGTACCACCCCAGTGACAGCTTTTGTACCTTTTTTCTAAGGGTGTATGAGACACGCTGAGACACATAAAATATCATCTTTTATGTTCCACAGAGGAAAAAGTCAGGTTTTAATGACATGGCAGTCAGTAAACAATGACAGAGTTTTCATTGAACTGTCCCTTGAAGTCCATAAGAAAATGGGATCCATGTTTGTGAAATCACTAGTAAGTGCATCAAACTGGCTTTCATAGCATTAAGCGCTGCAGTAATTGACAGTAATGCATTAAACTGGGTCCTTGGGGAAACAATGCCACAGGGCTAAGTCAAATGGGTTATAAATTACTTTTCTCAATTGAATTCATTTAATTCAATTTTATTTTAATGATGCACCTGGTAGTATTATTTTAAAAAACACTATGTTTAAAACTTTTTATTAGAAAGCAAAAATACTGAGTGTACCTTTAAGAAACCTGAGGAAAAACCTACTATGCCTTTGTTTATTCTACTCTCCCCAAATGCTCCAGAAATGAAAATAATAGTAATATCAGGTGTCTCCATTCTGAATGAATGGGTAACTCTGCATTACTTTATACGGGAAAAACAAGGCGTGCCACAACAGCTTCAGCTACTCCTGCTGGTGCAGCAGATTATCCAAGCACTCCAATTATCTTTCATTATTCCTCTCCGGTGCCTCTACTAATCCCCAGTCGCTTCTCATTTCAATTTACTCTTGGCAACATACAATGGGAACACACAAGCACTATGTTGTGTTGAAGAGAGATAGCTGAGGTGTGTATTGGATCATCATCAGAAATGTCCAGGGAAATCTTTTCAGTTCCTGCTTTGTCATTAAGTCACATGACTTAAACACAGACTCTATTATAGCAGGGGGTTCCCATTATCTCTCTTGAGGTCAGTGCAGCTTAAGGCAAAGCATCTGCGTTGTCTTATTCCCCTCTCAATTCCTCTTCTTTAATTTTCTAAACTATCAGTTTGGTGGCAAGTTCAAATATTAGGAGGCAAGTGAGACTCAACATTGAATGAACTGGAACAGGTTTTGTACCAAGAGAGCGTTGAGCATAGAACTGAAACCATTCATTATTTAAAGGGATAGTTCACCTAAAACACGAAAATGTGTGTGTGTGTGTGTTTTTTCAATGAGGTCTAGGGCTATTTTACGCTCTGTTAACTTAGATAATATGGACAAACATTCTTCAAAATATATTCTTTTCTGTTCAAAAGAAGAAATAAAATCATACAGGTTTTAGTAAATGATTTTTTTTATTTTCGGGTGAATTATCCCTTTAATCATACACACAGTCAAACCAAAAATTACTCAGATACCAGATATAATTTTTTGATATTATATCACTAGTGGGTGTGGGACACTATAGTTCATTTATGTACGTGAGGATAGCAAAATAAAGTAAACTGTGACATATTATACCCAAAAATTCTTCATACAGTGGACTGCCAGTAAAACTGATAAAAATTTGTGACCATAAATTTGACACTTTGACATGACCATGTTTTGTTACATAACTTTCTATCGAAGTTATCCGACATTATCAAGATGAATTTGTTCTGACACAGTTTAACTCTTGAATTCTTGTCATATTTTATTATCACTTTTTAAACTATAGCAAATAAACTGTGATAATGTGAGAAATGTTGAATGTGTCTGAATACATTTTGGTTTGACTGTATTTCATATGTTTGCCCTCGAGTGCTTCTAATAATTGTTTTGAGCGGCAGGATTTACTTGCCTGTAAATCTGCACTAAGGCAGATTACACAGAGGTGTCCTTCATTAATGAAGTCTGGTCTGAGAACAGTCTTAAGGTTTTGGTTATGAAGGCTGAGGACTGGATTGAATGTTGGTGGCTGACTCTTCAGAAGAAAGACCAGACCACCACTCAGACTCTCTTATACTGCTTTTGTCCTGAACCCCCCTGAGGCTGTGTGTGTGCAAGGCTCACTAGATACTAAGGGTCCCATCCTGTCACATGAAGCCCAAACAATCAAGCACGTAATGCGGTGCACTGTTCAATTTGTATGGCGGTGTATTGCACAGGCCAGGTCATCACCATGGTTACTTCACATTCCACTATGTCACTCTTGTTAAAGCAGTCATCATTCAATTGTTACCACCCTGACCCGGCTGTATGGCTTAAATTGGCACAACTGGGGGTCAGAAAATGTAGACCAATGTGCATAAAAAATAGCTTTGGTTTATAAATAAAACTATCTTTATTAAAAAGAGGATGACCTGTGCTTTGTCAAAACATACAATAGCAAAATAATCAAATTATTTTCAGGACAAATACATATGATAAATACCATTTAAATAATAAATAAAATTATGTTTATAAATGAAATGAGCAAACAAACAAACAAACAATAAATAAATAAATAAATATATTTAATTAATTAATTTTTTTTTTTTTTTAAATGCACTAATGATGCCTTTTGGCAAACAGCAGTGAAAATACCTCACACAAATATTATTTTCGTTGTACAACATGATCTTCACTAACTGGACATGATCCTGGATCAGCATCCTTTGCTGATCCTGGAGCAACAGCCCTATCAACCAATCATCCCATCCCTAACCCTAAAATCAGAAGGCAATGATTGGCACATGGGAAGGTTTTTTTTTTTTTTTTTTTAAACAACAACAAAGGATGCTGATCCAGAAACATTACAGTCATATTCCTTAGCTCCAGAAGATCCATGAATCCTAAGCCGGCTTTTGTTTATGCAGCTCAATAAACGCTGGATGAAAGGCACGTGCTCGTGATAATACAGTAGAAGCTCGTATTGACGCACGAGGAGAGATAGGCGATAATAAGAGCGAGCAAAATACGGAGTAAAAAGTGAAATATACTACTACAAGAACGGAAAGATTGCAAAGTATTCGGTGCAATTTAATGTGCAATAACGACGAGGAAATGTACGTTAAGGCGCAATGAAATATGTGTTGTCCTTCCTCTTTCAGTTGTACTATATATATGCACCGCATGAAAACGAGAGGATGCATGCTATTTAATCATTTTAACTATTTTAAAAGCACTGGTTATATGAATACAACAATTTTCTATATTTTAATTGAGGATTTAGCTTGAAATCACATGGTTTGTGGTGTTGGAAATATAGGCTGCGCTCAGCCCAATGGATTCAACAAGACAAAGAGCATCAGTGTCTGCTGTAGTAATGTTTGAAGCAGTGTTCATGGAGAAAAATACATGAAAGCCAACACGTTCATTGGACTAAGCAGTTCTGCATTGCAACAAAGCACCGTAAAACAGGATAAAGACATACTGAAACCTGCTGCTGCTGATTGACAGGACAGAACACCTTCATTTCATTCATAATGTTGTACAATTTAACTGTCAATGACATTCAAGCGATTACAGCAGAAGGCAGCACATGAAAGCATAATCTCATACCTCCTCGATATTGTTGGCGGAATTTCGGCAACTTGTCATTTTGGTGTAGAAGGAAGAGGTGGTGGGAGAGCTGTAGTCCTCCAAAGTCTCCGCGATAAACTCGTCCACTGATATGAACTCAGGCATTTTGGAGGAAAATTAAGAAAATGCTAATTATAAAAGAAATGTTTCACAGCAAGCCCATTAAAAAGGATAATATTGTCGGTGAAGAAGTTGGTGTCGAGATGTTTGAAAAGTCACCACAGCAGAAAAGTAAAGTGCAGCAGTGTTATGTTTGGCTATAGTGGCGAAAGCGCATAAAGAGGAAACAGGACGGTTTTAGTGTCAGTCTAGCGCTGACTGTTCGATAGTACGCATGCGCAGTTGGCCAATGGTCTCCACAAAGCACATCAATGGCTGGGGTGGTTAATACTGGTGAAACTATTAGAAGCATCTACTGTAGTCAGTATATTATCCGGTAGTGGAGATGTTTTTTCAAGTGCAATCTGTAAAAGAATAATAATACTACCAGTTGCACTATGTTAGGACTGTGTCTTAAGAGGTAGTTTGACCAACTAGCAGTTAATGAAATGGTAATCAGTCATACTTTCAGATTCAAATTAGACCAATCTACCTTACTGACTTTACAAAGTTATGACCAGTATTATATGACTAATTTTTAAGACTAAGTATAGTTTATGCAACCGGCACCAGATTTTGTCTAAGATATTTTTCTCTAATGTATTTAATTTAATTCAGTCTTTTAGTTTAATTGCTATGTAAAAGTTATGTACATTAATAAACAACAATAAATAATAATAATAATAATAATAAATATATATATATATATATATATATAAAATAAAAAATGTATCACTGTAATAATGACTTCAACTAGCCTATAACTATGAGGATTTTGATTCATCCCAAGAATCGAATCTTTTGAATTCGTTCCTTCACTGATTCATTCGGTGACTCTTTTTGCAGGTTACACTATGCCAGTAGCTGGCGAGAAGTGTCTTTGTGTTTTTAGTGAAACACTGAATCATTTAACTGATTCGTTAACATCTTTGTTCAACATGTGATGTCCCGGTTTGTCGTTCACAAGCTTGTCGTTCAGATTTAAAACCCCATTGACTTGTTCAGTGAAGGGCGTATTCATTCAGTAGAATCTCTTCAGAGATCGAAAAATGTAATACATACGTGAACGATTCATTCAGTTAAATGACTCATTCAAAATTCTGATTCATTCACGAACAAAACACCACTAATATTTAAGAGAGAGCATAGGAAAACTAAAAACTTGTCCAAGAAAGGGACTATAGCCACACAATGCCTGCCTTTTGATTTGAGAGTGTAGAAAAGAGCATAACATAACGCATCATTAATAAAGCCTGGAAGTCACCTATCCCAGCTGTCACCTCTGATTAGAGTTTCACTCAGTCAGCCGCAGGCTCCCTTCTACCCAAGACATCCCAAACGGCCCTACAGAGAGCCGTGTGACCCTTGCTGCACATTCCCAAGCTGTTCATTCAACAGAACTTCTAACTCACATTGTGGTGGCTGGATGCCCAAAGCCCATGCACTGTAAAAATATATAGCCAGCTTTAAGGTGACTACACAGAAAACAAACTCATAAAAAAGTCAAATATTACAGATTAATTACATATTTTTGTAAATTCATTCACTCCTAAAAGTTGCCGTAGCTGATGGAAGCTGATGAACAACTGAGATGAACATAAAATGGATCTCCTGCTCATCACTGTGATGGTATCAGATGGTAGATGATTACCATATCCAGGTACCATGGTATTCACATAGTATTTTAGAGAATACCTTAGGGTTCACTTGTTTTTTGTGACATCCTATCCGTAACATTGAGGTGTGATGATGTATAGATTCATCACACTGCTCAATTCAGGAGCATAACCATGGAAACTGTGGTTATTATTAAGTGATCATTTGCATGTCCATTAGCTGCTAGTTTTTAGCTGTATTCCCACAGGACAGTAAGGCTTCACTGGAGGATTCTATATAATTACCCTTCTCTATATCACAGGCAATTATCTCACATGAGCGGGTTTAGATCATGTACTCCGAGATCAGCCCAGAATCACAGAGTACTGAAAGACAATTTACTATTACTACGGCACATGCTGTCACGTTTTATATTATTACTCTGTATGAGAAAAATCTGTTTTCTAAAGATGCAGGAAGCATGTTCCTGGATGCAAGACACATTTTTTTTTATTGATGTCGGTTTCTAGTTGTCATGTCATCCAGTAAACTGAGCAGCAGTGTCGCTGAAGCTGTAGCATATACTGTGACCAGGCTGGAGCTCATTTCATTTATCAAATTTTCTGCCATGTATCTCTGTAGAATAAGCTTTAGTCATGAACCTCAAATGGCTGAATTTTCTAGTTCTGCAAGAAATATGGAAATATTGTTCAAAGTTCTGACAGTCTGGACATAAATGAAAGATTTTTCTTCTGAATGAAGACAATGTTTTTGTTGTACATACTTTCAATACCATATCACTTTATTGTCAGTTCCAGAAATACACATAAAATCAAATCAAATCAAAAATAATATATTTAAAAAGCAGCAGCATGATTAGAAATTAAAATTCTTAAAAAAATGTTCTAAACGTTTTTTTAAAAAAGTATCTTAGCTCACCAAGGCTGCATTTATTTGATTAAAATTAGTCATATCTTTAAAACTTTCAAACATCAGTGTACATTGAATCATAAAGCATTAAACTGCACTGAATTTATTAACAGGCAATTGTTTGTATTGTTAAAGTCTTATTTCTATTACAACCAAATAATGGCTATGTACATCTATAGCATTATTTCCCCTGTTGATCAGTAAATTTCTTTGTTTATGTGCATTTCCACCTTCTCATCCGTTGACAATAAGCTGGCTGATATGTGTAGGCAGGGTGTAGAGGATGAGGAAGAGGAAGAGCCCCAGGATAACTAAAATGATCAAAGCAATGATGTACTTCTTGTACTTCTTCCAGATAAAGAACACAAATGTTTTCAAGGGGTTCACAAACCAGTTGAAGGATGTCTTGGGGCGGCTTAAGGGAACAAAAACATTTATGTAGCACATTTTAGTTAGTACACAATAAAGATGCAAAGTAATATAAATATGTATGCACAGATAATGTGCTTTAGTCCCTTACTTTGGTTTGTCCAGAGGTTCGGGTTCTTTGCGTGCTTTTCCCACAGGGTTCTTCTCGGCTTCTTCAGATGTCACTAGGTGGAACTCTGCCTCTACTTTACCCTGCAAACCACATTAATGAACAAAGAGTTTCAGTCTACCTTTACAAAGTGTGTTACCGCATACATTTTACTCTTTGTTGCTGCATTGACAAAGTGCTTGTACCATAAGAAGGAAGGTGTTCCCACTGTTGTCCACAAACTGCAGATCTTCTGGTTTCATTTGGCTACGCTTGCTTGACTTCTTTTTCTTCTTCTTCTTGTTTTTCTTCTCTTGTTCTGCCTCCCTCTCCTCTCTCTCAATGTCCTCTTGGCTCTTTAGTTTGATGAGCGGCCACCAGCCCTTCATCCTCTTGCTGCGGAAGATGGAGAAGCGAGGGCCAGCCTTGTCTTTGGCCATCTTGACGCTGCATTGCTCGGATGATTTTGCTGCACGGATCATATCGCTGAGACGCAACTCTATGGATCCTGGCCAGAACAAAGGAATTCATGTTTTTACTGACTAATTAGAAAATTTCACTAGATTTCATAGATGAACCCTCAATTAGTAATTACAACCACTAACCCAAAAAGTCATTGGAACCGATGCGATCATAATCCCAGACCTGCAGCACCAGAACAGCCGGTTGGCGGAATTCAGTCTCCTCAAGGGCAAAGAGGGACTCTTTCTTCTTGTAGATGATCTCCTTCTCCGTAGGAAGATAGTCAAAGTGAAAGACAAAGCGCCAGTTGAAGTTGCCTTCACCAGTGAGGGAATTAAAATGCACGTCCGTCTCCTGTTTCTCATCGTCCAGACCTTTAATCCAGCTGGTGAATGTAAAAATAATATATATTTTTTATTTATTTGTTTGTTTTTTAATAAGTCCATTATGCTCACCAAGGCTGCATTTATTTATAAAATAAATATAGTGAAACAATAATACTGTGAAATATTATTACTAATTAAAATAACTGTTTTTATTTCATATAATTTTAAATATAATATATAGTTAATATATTTTAATCTTTTAAAATGTCTCACTTCCACTTTTGATTAATGCATCCATGCTGAGAATTTCTTTTAAAAATAATCTTACGGACTCCAAACTTTGAATGGTGGTGCATATATATTATTTTTAATGGAATATTACTATTGAATTTTATATGGAACAGACAACTGTAAAGTGGTATTAAAGAAACTTTAGATTTTCTAGGCTATTTCATTTCTTATGTATTCTGACCCTTTAACGTAGATGTCACTTGATGGCTCTCCAGTAAAAGGATTGACATCATCCAGTACGACATCATCAGTATTCCAGATGATCACACGCAGCTCATAACTACAAAAATAGGGATAAATATTCTCTCATTACATAAACATTGCACATAAGCAAATTATTACTCTTAAGAGAGGTGTAGGAAGAAATCTTCAGATCTTTAATTCTCTTTAATTCATTGTCTTTTTGGTGACACTGTGCTCTTGGAACATGCTGTCAAAATGGTCACGCTGTCTGTGAGGCACTATATATTGCTTTAGTATAATGAATGTGTTATGTTCTGATTACCTTTCTGGAAGTCTAGGTTTGATATTAACAGGTGGTGGTGGAGGTACATCCACAGGAAACATGTCAATCCACATGTGAACATAACCCTGCCACATTAAAGACAAAGACATAAGAGATTATGTTGCAACTACATGGAGCACAATGGTGCATCCCAATTTGTATACTTATGCACTATTCTATAGCATTTTTAGTATAAATAGTGTGATTAATGTGCTCACACTGAAAATTCCAAAAAGAAAAGGTGTACTTCAAATGCCCAGATGATGCACTTAATCATCCGAAAAAACGAAGTGAACTGTCTGAGCTTTAATAACATCCTGGAATGACTGGCTATGTTGGATGGCCAAATAACCTTATATAAGTGTATAGTGTACAGTGCAGCATTTGGGACATAACTTTAGTGATGGTTTGATTCAAGCTAACTGGCCTTGACTAACTGCTAACCAGTCATTGTGTGTGTGCGCGATGGAGTCTGACCTGAGGGAGGCCTGGCTTTTCGGCGTTAAGCAGTGAGCGGACCTCCACATGCTCAGGAACCAGTGGACACGCTCCCTCACAGAACTCTCTCATCTCCTTCCAGCGCTGCAGGACACTCAGAGCTTTATGCTCATCCAGCTCTGCGTAGTCTTCCTCTGTCTTCTTATTCTTCTTCAGCAACTCTGCAGCATCAAAGTCTCATATTAATAAACAGAAACACCATACATTGTCACCAGACCTCAGTCTAATTGAAAACGTATTTTATATACATATATATATATATATATATATATATATATATATAGAGTTTGCATTTTGACAAAGGCAAATGTCACAGTTCAGTGCCATAAAACAAAAGAATATGGATATTTTTTGTATCTCTGTTTTGAGCCAAACTCATTTTTTCATTCGAGAAACAGAACACAAAATTACTCTTTGTATTACATGAAGGTGCTTTATAACCTTTATTTTATTTTAATAAACTTGTATTTCCACCTTCTGGAAAAGCCTCATTGGGAACTTTGAAGATCTTGTTGAGAACTTTAATTTCAGACTCTCGGTACTCTGGAGATGGAATCCCATTTTTGCGGCAGAGCTCCAATAATATCGCAGTGGGTTTCTTGGCATCTCTCCATTTATTATAGCCATCCCTGAAATCACAAGACATTCTAATCTGATTTAACCTGTAGGGAGTCAAATGAAAATCAGGCCACAAAACCGCTTGATTCATCTCAGTCTTTTAAATGTTGCAGCTGCAAACAATCATCTGAGAGCACTTTGAACATGAGCTTAAAGCACTCGATGAGCTTTGAGAAATTCTGATGACAACGACAGTGGTCACGACAAAGATAATAATACTAATCATCATTATAATCATTAGCACCACCATCATCACAGGCTAAAACCATTACCCACTTATCATAATGAAGAGCCAGGCCACACCCAGCGCGGTGGCGGCTGTAGAAACGGTTCTCCAGGTCCACGCGGGTCTCACCAATCAGGTCATCAGAGCCCACAAGGTCATGGTCAAACACATACAGTGTGAGCTCTGTCTCCAGGGGGAAGGACACGTTCAATTCGAACACTCTGTGTGGAGACAAATGCTCAGCATATCAAATCAATAACCAAATCTGAGAACAATGATGTCACAGATTTAGCCTCTTTAGCTCAAATCACACTCAAATTGTAGTTCAGGCTGTCAATGTGCCTGTGCCTTCAAGAGCTAAAAATACTGTACATGCAAAGCCTCTGTGAAAAACGTAATTTAATCTTTCACTCTTAAAGCCACCAGACTGAATGTTGTGAACATTCACTTTTCGTGAACAGACGGCACTTACTCTCCAAACACTGGGTTCAGTTGTTTGGGAATGTAGCGCTCTTTGCTGTCCATTTGCTGCTGGCCAACTTTTACCACCACATAGGGGTCTGCCTTTCCATTCGGGTCTGTGGGTGCCAGATTGGTTGCCTTGGGGTTCAAAGGATAAAAAACAAACAGTTCAAATTCAGATTCAATGCACAGAAAATATAAGGGGAAATGACAGAAAACTGTATCAATGTGATACAAGCAATGCACCCTTCAGTGTGACATGCTCCTTTTAAAACCATTTAAAATTTTTCTAATTCTTGCATAATTGCTATACATGCAGGACTTTTCTGTATTGTGATGTACATCCGAGTGAAACGGATTATCAGAAAAGAAAAAATGTAGAGGGAGGACTTGGTTTTATGCATCGGTTGTCGACTGGATGGAGGCTGAATGCAAGATTGCTGTTAATTGTAAGAAAGGTGAAGAGTTTAGGCAGACTAAATGATTGGAGAAGTCTGGCATACATTACCAGAGAGACAGAGAGAAGTCTAACGTTTCACTATAAAATTAAGACATTTTGTTAAAAAAAAGTGATTTATAATAATCATTATAAAAAAATATTATAAAAAAGAGAGAAACAAGCATGGATGAATCGTTCACAATAAGATCAATAACAGGCATTTAGAAAATAGATTTTCTAAATATAGAAAATAGAAAAAGAAAATAGAATTTCATACCGACTTAATAATGAAAGAAATAATGACAACATCAAGAATATAAAACGTTCCTTCATATATTCATATAAACAATTTTAAATGTTCATGTCCACTCTGTCAACTATGTCAAATTCATAAATTAATTCACAAAAAAAATAATAATAATAAAAAAGAATTAGTTTTGAACAACTGATACCCACTTTTACTACATACACCCTCACAAGGACTTTGATGGGTGCATTTTTGGGAATCCCACTAGTGATCTGACAGTCTGCATCCTCGTCTTCGGGAGCAATGGGGTATATCAGAAACGATCCCTGCAATGAAGCACAGCTCTGCTTTAACCTCTAATCCTCGACTTTTTTCATGCATGCTGTCACAGTGTTGATCCAGTGCATGAGAACTTGCCAAAACGCACATCTCACCTTATATTTACCCATATATCTGGTACTTTCATCTTCCTCTTCATCTTCCAGGCTGGATTTGCCTTTGTAGACAGGAAATATGTGCAACCAGTCCATGAATTGACTGAATTCGTTTTCAAGCTCAGACTTGTAAAGCTGGGAATGAAGTAAATAAAAAAGGAGGAAAAAAGAAGAAGGACAGAAAATGTATATTCCAAATAATGTAAGTAGTAGAAGGCCGAAGCACTGTATTGAAATAAATTAAATGACTGCAGCTTGAAGAACATGGCAAACCTGTAAGGTGGCAATATTCTTCCTCTTTGGAGCAGGCAGCTCTATTTCAATCACAGCCTCATCATCTTCTGCCTCTAGTGCTGACATGCTCAGTGGTGCTCCATCTGCAGAATGAGACATTACACTGATGCTTTGAAATCCATTCAGTCTTAAGCATCCTAAAGCAGAGGATGTGGTCACTTTGGTCACACTAAAATGTGTGAATGTCATCACACAAGACAGCTCAAACCAAGTGGCATCCACAAACAAATTACGCTTGACCTCTCAGAAGTAATTTCACTTTCAATCAGCGCATAGCTGATTTTTAGTGCATGTATGAAGTAATTTACCTTCAGATTCACACAGGTGTTCTAAGCAGAGGATGTGTTCACATTTAGGTTACACTAAAAATATCTGAATGTCATCACACAAGAAAGTTCAAACCAAGTGGCATCCACAAATAAATTGCAATAGACCTTTTCTCAGTAGTACTTTCACTTTCAGTCCGCCCATAGTTGATTTTTAGTGCATGTCTGAAGTAATTCACACAGCAGAGTAACCACAAGTTCGTCTTGTTCAACTACTTTTGGTATTTTGTTATGTAATGCATTTGATAATCAATTTTTAAGTGCCCAAATATGTTTTGAGGCTTCTGTCTAACTGGTTTTGTTCAGATGTCTGAATTTGTTGTTGTGCTATTCCAAATGATACAAGTGATGTAAGTCTTTATGAATGGGTCATTGATTTATTCACTCAACCAATTTGTTCGCTGTTTTATAATAGAGTAACAGTTAAATCATGCTTGCGTTTATAATACCTCCATCGTGTCCATCTTCCAAGTCATCCTCTTTCTCCTCCTGAAGAAGAGATGGAAACAAGTCTTTTACATGTTGAGGAAATCAATAAGGCACCATCTATTATCAAAACAAGTTATCACCTGTTTTTCGAGTTCAGCCAGTGATGCATAATATTTAGACCACCAATCAAGCTCCTCCTTTTCTGGTGGCTCCTCCTCTAACTCCTCCTCTTTTTTAATCACCTTTTTGATTGGAGACTGAAAATGCAAAATTAAATTAAAATTCATTTACTCACCCTCCTGTCATTTCAAACCTTTAATCTGTGAACATGCCTTTACACTCTAAACATGAACACGGATTTTTAAAAGCCAAACGCACACACTCATGATTGAAAGCATCCCATTTGGATATCAGCAGGGGTCTTGGCTATGCAGTGGCTGCCCAATTAATCAGAGTGATCTAACAGCAGGAGCTCAAACTGCCACAGGAACACACTTCACTGCGTTCAACAAACCAGCAGATTCACACCATAATCAACAGGTTAATGGGTGCAAAGGCCTTCACATTTAATAACTGCAGACTGTGGATGGTTAAAAACATGTGCGCTAAGTACTCATTAGGAGCTATTTCAAACATCCCAAAGCAGCCAACTAACGTCATTTCACCCAGACTGGATACCCCATGACCACATGGCAGCTGTCTGAATAAAAGTGTTTGCAAAACCTCTGAAAAGTGGTGGAAGATGGCAGATATAATTTTTAACCGTTTCACGCATATGGTGAGTAGCAATTTGAGGAACATTAAAGAAAGTGTTCATTCTTATGGACTGAAAAATAAAAACAGTGGAACTTACCGTGACTAACTTAAGAGGGTTAACAGGAATTCTGCTATGCTTCAAAGGAAGTCCTCCCAAATCCATGGTGATCACTGTGGTTAGAGGAGTGGTCTTCTGGGGAGGCTTTTTCTCTAAAATTGTGAGCGAATGTTTAGGAATTTTCTATATTAAAATATATTTATTTATTCATTTATTATTAAATTTTATTTGACATGGACATCACAATTACATTGGACAAACCATATGCATTTGCTTAAAGGGGTCATATGATGCGATTTCAAGTTTTCCTTTCTCTTTGGAGTGTTACAAGCTGACTGTGCATAGATAAGATCCCTGAAGTTGCAAAGTCTAAAGTCTCAAAACCAAAGAGATATTCTTTATCAAAGTTAAGACTCTGCCACGCCCCCCTAAAACGGCTCGTTCAAACACGCCCCCACATCTTGACGTCAAGATGTGGAAATATTTGCATAATGCAGCCCAACTGTTCACGCAAAGAAAGAAGGCGTGGTTTCAGTAACTGCTGTAGTGTTGATGAAGCCATGTCAGGGAGACGCTGTGTGTTTCTAGGTGAAAGCAAAAGCACTTTATTTGGCCTTCCGAAAGTAGATTTAGGAATCATTAAGATTACTTACAATAGAACAGCAATGCATTTTATGGACGACCGTTTTACGAACCTAGGAGAGGATGTAGGCTAATTCTGACTTTGCTATGAAAATCTGGCGCTTCTGAATCAGGAGGACTGTGTGTTTTGTTATTAGTTTAAGTATTTGCTATTGACTGTTTAAATGCGGAATTTTGTGCGTCGTGTGTGTGTGTGTGAGAGAGAGAGAGAGAAAGTCACAGTGCAGCGTCGTTTGTGTTTGTGTGTGTGTGTGTGTGTGTGTGTGTGTGCTGGCGTGTGTGAGAGAGGGAGAAACGGTCACACAATCGCGGCTTGTGTGCAAACACATATGAGCTTCATCACTGTGTCTGTCACACGACTCTGTTCCCCTCTCGGGCTTGAACTGATGGTAAAACTAAGGACATTATTTACTGTCTTTCTTTACTATAATTTTGAAAGCTGAAGCTGGCGATTATGGAAAGGGGCACATTTACGACGCGGCTTGTGGTGTTCGGCCAATCACAATGCACTGTGCCAGTTGGCCAATCAGAGCAGACTGCACTTGTCGGAAGGAGGGACTTTGTAGAAAACTAAGTGTTTGAGAGAGGCGGGGCATAGAGGACCTACAATAATGTACAGTATTTGAAAAATAATGTTTTTTGAACAATAAAACATGTCAACATATTCTGTTTCACCAAATACACAAAATAATGATCTTTAAAAAAGCATCATATGACCCCTTTAAGTGTTTTAGCACACATGCTAATTTTCAACACCTGTCCACAGAATTTTTTTTTAATAGTAATGATAACAATACAAAAAAAGTAATAATATCAAAGCTAACAAGTAATAATAACAATACTAATTAAAAGAGAAAAAAGAAAATATATCATGTTAAAAACTATAGTCTATATTCTATATCAAAAACCAGTCCACAGTGACCATGTTTAGATGTGCAAAAATAATGATATTATTCAAAATATGGTTATACAAAATACTTTGATGACTGGGGTCAGTACGATTTTAATGTTTTTCAAAAAAGTGTCTTATGCTCACCAAGGCTGCATTTATTTCATCAAAATACAGTAAAAACAGTATTATTATGAAATATTATTCCTATTATCACTATTATTATTATTATTATTATTATTATTATTATTAGTTAGACGTATAATTTACATTTTATAATATCCGAATAATAGAATAAGATCCATATTTTTGCACATTTAAACATGGTCACTGTTGACTGGTTTTTAATATAGAATATTTAACTAAAATATTAACCAACAAGTACTATCATCTAAAGTATTTTCACAAACTCAACCATAATAAAGCTCTTTGAACATGAATTCAAAGTTTCATGCCATCCTAGTTTATAAAGAAAGAGAGTCTGATGCACTTTTGAATGAAAATTATTTATGTACACATATCAGAACAGCAGATGCTTTATTTTTTGGCCTTTAAACCACAAACATATGAGCTATAAAAGGTTCCATACCCTCAGGCTCCTCGTCCTCGTCTTTCCACTCCTCTTGGTCCCTGGGACCAAATTGCACAAGGTTTTGGACCACGTGAGTTCCCACCAGGACCAGCCTCCCAAACGCCCTCTGCTCCATTACAAAGATAGTAAGAGGAGGATGCAGGTAGACGAGCTCTGGAAGTTCCTGAGGACACATAACCAGTTATGAGCTATCGTGCAGTTATGATAACAAAAGCAAGTAGTAGATGATTAATATTAAATCACCTTCATCAAATATTTATTGCTTACCTTTTTTAAATGTTTAATAAGATGTTAAATATAAAATTATTGATTTGGTGTTAGCAAAAGTCACCACCAAACAATCACAAATAGAAACCTACAACTAACAAAGACTTCATATTGTGTAATAAATCATTCTGAGCAAGACATCAGCAGTCGGAATCTCACCAGTAATTCTGAAACAGGATATGTGATCAATGCTTGTATGGCAAGTATGTTCTCAACACAGCTCTTGAGATAAAGTCTAATACTTTGAAAAGAGGGAGTCTTACAACATCAAAGTGTTTAACCACATCACTGAAGTTGGGATTCAGCTTGTAGCTCTGAATTTCCTCCGACTCAATCATGTGGCCCGCACACTCAATCCTGACTTGAGGCCGCTCCACTTCAAACAGGTTGACCCTTTTCAGGTCCCTCAGGCCCCAGTACAGCACCTGCCATTTAAGAGTTTGAGTTTAAAACACTGTAGACAAGTACCAAACCAGTCAGCTGGCAAACTTGTGCTGTAGGTCAAAACATGCTGAAACACTGAACACTCACTTGGGGAATGATTTATGAACACATCTGATAAATCAATTTGTTCTTTAGCATTGAAGACCTTTTTACGTTAAATAAAACTCTTGCAATTTTATTCAGTTCAAAGCAGTTTGCAAGTCTGCACCTCTATTCTGTATTTCCTGAGCACAGGTCGAACTCCCTCAGGAATGATATAATAGCATTCTTCTTCCATGTACTGTGGTTCCTTGGGGTCAACATCCAGTGGCAGAGCTGGCTGAGATGGATTCAGAGCACACAAACATGACATTTAAAAGGCATATTTTGAGACATTCTGTTATATATAGAAGTGGGGGATTGGCTACAAGTCATCTTTACCATCAGGTAAAAGCAACACAACTGTTTTCAACATTAATAATAATAGGAAATGATGCTTGAGAACCAAATCAGCATATTAGAATGATTTCTGAAAGATTCTGTGACAACAAAATTCAGCTTTGCCATCACGGTAATACACTGCATTTTAAAATATATTAAAAGTAGAAGACTGTTTTTACTGTATTTTGATCAAATAAATGCACCCTTGGTGAACATAAGAGACTACTTTCCAAAACATTAATTATTTTAATGTATATCTTTCTATTCATTCAGGTGTATTAAGCTGCTCTCTAACAGACAAATGAATGCTTTAAGTCATGTCTATGTGTGTTAAGCTAGACTCTCTAGTCACTGTCTTTTGCAGTGAAATTAATGAGAAAAACAGGAGTCCCACCTCTCCGAAGCTTGAGTAATCCAATTCGATGAGCTCAAGAGCTGCTAAAATTTCACCAGCTTTGCTCTTGCCTTTTGTGATCTCAAAAAACTGCAGCTGGGGTTTTTTATATGGCTCTTCCACAAACTTCAGCTCTGGCTTTGCAAATGCACGACCAAGTGCTTGTGGACTGCCCTGTTGTAACATTCAAACGCACCACAAATAAATCACATTATATAATAAACAATCATAAGTGTGACTTCTAGTATTCTAGACTATTCATGGACATAATGTGCTCTTATATAGTATATAAGTACACTTTCACAATATGCTTTGAAATTAACACTGTATGTGAAAACATGGTGCATCTTTATGATTTATTTGATTTAAAAATGTTCTTACCCATGTTAGAACCAAACCTATGCTTTTGTTTAAACATGTTTTTTTTAAGTGGCAGATTATAATCTGATTCACAGATTATAACATTCCAAAACAGTTAACGCATTCAAAACTATCACTCACTAGTTTGTTGTAGTCATAGATGTTGATGATGACCACAGGAGGGTCTTCTCTGTACTCGTCCTTACTGCCCTCCATCAGAACCTGATCATAGAAGAGTAACTCACACCACGTTGGAGACAGAGTTTCTTCCATCACCTACAAAGAACAAAATCTTATAACAATCTCTGAGACACAAAATTGCAATCAATATAGGCTGAATGGCTCATTTCTACGCCCCTTCAGATCTCAGTTGGACTTAATGGACTTGTCATAAATGGGCAATAAATCTCATGAGAATTGAATAAAAGTTAGTTTTTGTACAGTGATTTTCCTATCCAGTGCTTTTGGTAACAGAGAAAATTAACTTGTGTGTTAATATATATATATATATATATATATATATATATATAGATATATAGATATATATATATATATATATATATATATATATATATATATAGATATATATATATATATATATATATATATATATATATATATATATATATAGAGACCCACCCGTGTGACCTGACACTGTGTGCTGAACACAACCTTGGCGAATGGGTCGGACAGTCCATTGTCATCGGCTGCAATAATGCCACGTGCTTGATAAATGTGAGCACGTAACTGGAAGTAACGACTGTCTGGATGAAAGGACAAAAGAAGGGACTGTAATTTTCATGAAATGTCATCCAAATTAAAATACATTGATTTTCAAAGCCACCTGAGACAAATTATGGAGAATATCCGAGATGTTTATATTAGCTAAAATGATTTCTTAAAGTACCTTCTACCGCTAATTTGGTTGGAGGCATGTTACGGGGAACTGATGCACCAGAAGTCGCCTCTTCGTAAATGGGTCTAAACTCTGCTGGAAGGCTGGTGACACAGTTTTTTGCGTACTTTGTGATACCAAGCCACATATATACTTCCAGTTTGGCAAAAATTTCCCCCACTGGTCCTCCAGGGGTCTACAGAAAAAAAGAATTAAAAAACAAAAATAAGCCATACATACAATACTGTTGAAATTTTGGGGCCAGCAAGATTTTTTAATGCTATTGAAAGAAGTCTCTTCAACCAAGGCTGCATTTATCTTATCAAAAATACAGTAAAACAATAATATTGTTAAATATTATTACAATTTAAAATAACTGTTTTATTTTACTATACTATAAAATGGAATTTCTTTCTTCCAGTCTTCAGTGTCACATGATCCTCCAGAAATCATTAATTTGGTACTCGCTAAACATTTCTTATTATTATCATCAGTGTAGAAAACAGTTGAGTTGCTTAATACTTCTGTGGAAACCATGATTCTTTGATGAATAGAAACCTATTTCATGCCAGTTTTATTTTAAGAAACTAGCATGAAAACTGGATTGGACAGAAAAATATTTTGCAATAGGCGATATGAAGTAGGAATTCACCTTCATGTACACAGCAGTGATTTTCCCACAGTCTTTACCCTTCTCCTCCTCCACCAGTGAGAATAGGATGGAGGGTGCTGGGATCCTGGTGTAGGCCACTCGCCTCCCTCCACTCAGCATCCACAAAAACACATCGGGCAGAGTGCTCTGAGGCTGCCATATGAGAACACAAACACTTACATACAGTTCTGGTAGTAAAAAACAACATGCATTTTTAGATATAAATTGAGGTAAACATTAAGACAGAGCGAATCTTGATAACATTACTTCTATGGCCAGAAAGCGGAGCCTCTTTGCGATATTCTTGAGATCCGCTAGTCTGTCTTTAACCGTATTTCTGGTCACTCTCTTTCTCACTCTCAGGGCCTGCTTGGCCAGCAAAACCTGCAATTCATATCACATTCTCAATGAAGACTCTTAATGGGTTTAACCATATAATTCATCAGCGTACTTTAACACCAAAATCAATACAGTTACTCACAACGTTCCTTTTGATGAGCCCCACACGGCACTTATCCAGGGTGTTTTGACGAGCATTCCTCTTCCTGTCTAAGTTACTGCAGTACTGCCTAAGAGCCGGTGAGAACAAGATTTCTATTATCTATAATGTACGATGTAAGAGGGGAAATACAGACTCAGTATAGTCATGCAAATGTGTCCTACTTGCAAGTGGAAAAGAATTCCAGCACGACATCCACCAAACGTTCTTTAGCCTTGACTTTTGATCTTTTCAACAGCATCTCCACTTCATCAATGCCATATTCCTTAAAGAATATAGGACACAAATCAAACTCAGAAAATTCCATTTTCTAACAATCAAGTGAAATAGATGCTTTTGGAATCTGCAACACATTTTAGACTGTCATATTCCTATTTCTGCTCATTAAAGACACAATCTTATATTTCTGCTCAGTGTCACTTGCCAGCCGGTCAGCCATCTTGGACAACCAATTGCTGTTGTGGAATCGGAAGGTGTGATCCTCGATGTAGCTCCACACGAAGATACATGGTTTCTCTCGGAATAAGTGAATGCAACTAAATGATCTGAATGATAGAAACGATAAAGTTTGATGCTATTCTTGCATAATCCTGCTGCACTCCACATAACGATAAGCTGTCAGCCTTTCATTTCACCTGTCATATTCAGTGGGCTGTGGTCTCCTGGGTGGCGTCACAGATTTGTCTCGAGGGCCAGGGTTCAGAAGTTCATCTCTCTCCAACTCATCATCTGATTCCAACAGCGGCTGCCTGTCTTCAGCCAGATTCTCCTGACTACCACTCTTGCTGGACTTCACCACAACATCTGCAGTTTTCCCATAATTCCCTGTGAAGTAGTGTTAGCATAACTAAATATAACTAAAACTAAAAATATAAATTAAATTGTTTTCTTTAAACGAATAACTATGAAATAAGTGAAAATATAAATAATAGATAAAAACCTTAAATTAAAAAAAAAAAAATAGAAATGTTGACGTGCCAACTGACTGAAATAAGTTTAAGTACTAAATTGCTAAAAATGAAACTGAAATAAAATGAAGCTCTGCTGTTGTATGAGTGGCTTCTACTCAAACAGCTGCTTTTATTAAAGATTATATTATGAGATTAAACAGTCTAATCTTACCTATAGACAACTCAAAGGTGACTGGTTTGGAGCCAATAGAAGGATCTATCATTGTCACTTCAAAGAAGGATGCAAACAACAAAAATTCATCCTTCTCTCCAGTGAAATTCTGCATGAGAAAATAACAGATACACCATTGATTAAATGTAATACTAGATACATTACATGTAATAATGATTGTTTCTAACATTAGCACAATTGAGTGTGATATTACTTTTAGACAACAGTTTAAAAAACTAACATTTTAGACACAATATTGGCAATTATTTTATCTATTGTTCCTCCGCTAATAAAAAGAGTTGCAAACAGCCAAAGGAGTCAAAGGAGAAAACCACTGTGAATCTCTAAGCAACACACGGCAGTGAATGATTCAGTATTTTGAACAAATTGAGTGAATGATTCAATGACTTAAAGACGGCTCCCTTGTTTGTTTTCTAACTGAATAAGTGCTGTGAATGAATCAATTGAGCGAATGATTCTCTGACTCACTCATAGAGACTCGTCGCCACCTGCTATAACGATGTAACCTGCAGAAACAGTCACTAAAAAAATTCCCACACAGCCTGGGTGCTGTCATGTAATGCTGCTCAGCCAATCAAATTTGAAGACTAGAACTAACTCTTGTATAAGCTGAAATAGTACATGGTAGACTGACTTCTCTCCTCCTATCAAGCAAACATGGTCACTGACCTCAGGAAGAGGGTGAACATCTTCCACTTCCACTGTAACAGCAGCTGGTACCTCAGCGCCAACATCTTCAGACTCCTCGGCAGGCCCACTGGGACTGTGCATTGCTGAATATAAACATTTTGAATTTGTGCTAGAGCATCTTTGAAACAGGTTTGTGTATGTATGAATGCATAACTCCAAAAACACACAGTATGTGATAAAATTTTAAATTACATATTGCCACTAATGACAAGGAAGTTTCAGAGACTCCTGATATCTGCCATTGGTCGAACCAAGAGGTAAACCCGCCCCAAACCTCACACTATTGGCTAATGTTGTTATGTTTAGCACATTTCAGGATGCTCAAATAAATAGATTCATTTTAGCACCACTAGGGGCACAATCCTTAAAGCATAAACCTTTTTTTATACCTTATATTTTGACACTACCTTCTTTCCCTGCTGTCTTCTCCTTGGACTTTCGACTCTTGCGTTTAAGAGTAAGCTTGCTCATTTTGCTTTTCACATTAGCAATGGTCTTACTCTCCGTCACCACAACTGTAGGGGAGGAATAAACCTCCACACTCAGTGAGAGCAGTATTCGGCCCCTATAGAAGATCCCTTCACTCAGACCTTCATTAAGATCCCTGTGGATGTCTCTCAGTGTGGAGTTTTGAGGAGAGCCGTAGAGATTGACCCAAGCAGGGCCAAAGATGGGATTGAAACCTGATGGATGGAGGAAAGAGACTAAGTAGGTTGCAGAAAGTATAAGAGAGCAAATAACAAGCTGTTCAAAAAGGGGTAAAACCCTGAAGCAACCAGAAGGTGCTTTGTTAAAATGAACATACAGATGACTGAGGGATTCAGAAATGCATTTGTATTTAAAGTGATAGCCCACCAAAAAAAATTTAATTCTCTAAATATTTACTCACCCTCAAGTTGTTCCAAACCTTTTGTGGAAAACAAAAGAAGATATTTTGAAGAATGCTGGTAACCAGATTTGTTTTCCATTGACTTCCATTGTATGGCCAACAGATATGGGAACTGCAACTGTCTGGTTACCAACATCCTTCAAAATATCACCTTTTGTGTTCCACAGAAGAAAGAAAGTCAAATAGGTTTGGAAGGACATGAGAGTGAGTAAATGATGACAGAATTTTCATTTTTGGTTGAACTATCCCATTACATTTGCAGTGGTCACTATTAAAACTGACCATTTCGGTTAGGATTTGAGATTTGAAGAAGGTCCAGGAAGTGTGTTGCCACAGCCACATCTCCAATGTTGGCATCATCAAGGATCTGGATTTTGATTCGTCGAGCAAGAGGAGGAAATTGCTCAATGAAGGATATCTGTTCATTCCATTCAGGAGCATTAGTGTTGCTGTCTACTGATGTTTCCCCCTGTCAAACATGAATTTATTCATTTTCACACAATTTCTATTGCATTTTTTAAATAATAAAACATGTTTTTTTTTTACATTTTGATCTTTATTTTTCATTCTACAGTATTCTACCATATACTTCACGTAGTATTTGACTGAATTTAATGATATGCTGTATATAGAATGTGTTACATTATATAGAATGCTGTACATAGAATGTGTTTACAGAGAGTTTAGATTTGGCTCTTGACTCCACTTAAACTTTGTCAGAGACAAGCTCTGACATCATAACAATTTATTTTGAGCTGAAATGTTTGCCAGTACCCTGTGTGGTAAGACTTCGAGAGCAGTTCAAATACTGATGGCACCTCAGCCCATTTAACAAACAAAAGCACCATCAGGGTGTGCGTGTTTGTGTATCCCTTGACAAAAGTATTACTTCATATAGGATAAGCGTGTGGAAATTATAAGGAAAAGAAAAATATTGTGAGTAGGACTTTTCGTTCTTCCTATTTAAACCTTCTGTGTTAGAACAAAATATCTAATTCAAAATAAAATTGAAAGAAAATCACCTGCTGGCCAGCGAACGTGACCTGAACATAAGGGTCGAGGAAAACCTTCTTGTCTCTCATTATCTTCCCCATGAAACCTGAGTTCATGCTGGGCAGACCTTCAGCTCTGAAGACCTTCAGTACAAACTTTGCCCAAGGACGTTCTGATGGCATCCTCTTTGGAAGGAGAAGGTTCCTACGTGACATGAAAATGTACCAAAATATAAAAGGGCAGTTGTGGCCTAATGGTTAGAGAGTCGGGCTTGTAACCTGAAGGTTGCTGGTTTGATTCTCGCACCGGCAGGAATTGAAGGTAGGGACTGTGAATGAACAGCACTCTCACCACCTTTGATACCATGACTGAGGGGCCCTTGAGCAAGGCACTGAATGCCTAATTGCTCCCCGGGTGCTGGAGCAATGGCTGCCCACTGCTCCAGGTGTGTGTTCAGGGTGTGTGTGTGTGTGTGCGCATTTGTTCGCTACTCACTGCTCTGTGTGTGCACTTGGATGGGTTAAACACAGAGCACCAATTTCGAGTATGGGTCACCATACTAGTGTTGCTTTCGTCAACGAAAATTATGACTAAATATCGTCGTCAACGAACCTTTATCACGTGACGAGACGAGACGTAAATGCTGGTCATGTGACGATGACTATAATTAAATGTATAATGCAATATTGTTGACGAATAAAAACGAGACTAAATGTGCTTTACAAAATAAAAACTATGCTAAAATGTCTCCTCATTTTCGTTGACGAAAACGAGACGAAACGAAATGTTATAACGTTATTTCGTCTCGTTTAGTTGCGTTATTATTATTATTATTTTGCAGTATTTCTGTTTCCTGTGTCTCGCTTCAGCGGCTGCATCAGGTCGCACTGTGCAGACGCAGGCGACGTCACTTCCTCAAGCCCCACTCGCGGCATTATTTAGAAGACGACAACAACAAAGTACCAATGGCTGGCCGGCCAGCCGGGGTTCGTCTTTGGGAGAAAATGTATGCGTGTGTACTTCTAACATGTTTAGTTGGTAAAATAAATGTTGTAAATTCAAATCAGAGCGTCTTCCGTGTCTGGAATGGATGTATTCTTGAGTCTATAAGGTAACAATAATATAATAAGATAACCTTGTTTGAAATGGGTTTGGCTAAAAGAAATTTTGGTTTCGTCTATACTACTAGGTATTTATACTATATTGACTGGTTTAAATAGAACTGCATTACTAAAAAGAGACTAAAATACAATTTTCATTGACTAAAACTAGACTAAATGTCATCAGTTTTTGTTGACTAAAACTAGACGAAAATGTCATCAGTTTTCATTAGCTAAGCACGACCGAAAATAGTCATGGATAATTCTGACTAAAATAAGACTAAAATGCTCAGACTTTTAGTTGACTAAAACTTGACTAGACTAAAAGGAGTATGAACATGACTAAAACTAATAAAAACTAAAATGACAGCTTCACACAAAGACTAGACTAAAACTAAAATTAAAACAGGCCGCCAAAAACAACACTACACCATACTTGACAATACATCACAACTTAGGTTTCAGATGCTGACAACTGTCTACTGTCATTGACCAAAGAACTAAACATCTAATATTAATGTTTCTTTTAGGGGGAATGTGTCCTTAAGAGGAGAAAAGCCATGTTAACATAAGGCAAGCTCTTACTTTTCAATGTCATCATTCTGGCTGCCAGCTGGTGCCAAGCTGACCATGCCCATGGGGTCTCCTTTCATCACCACACTCACTGTGCACTTCACATAGCCTTTAATTCCCGAGCGGGTATCTTTTGGGTCAGTAAGCGGAGCCCATTTCTGGTAGAAACGGTGATCTGTGAGATATATTGGATGTGTTAAGTTGTTGTAATGATCAGTGTTGCAGTTTCTAAGTAGACCTATAATCATTCTTTTATACCACTGGTGATGAGTTAATTATCATCATTAAAATGTCTAGGGAATGTTATTATCGTTTTACCGATGAAATTAACTCTCAGCTTCTGTATTCTTTACTTAAGCTGTGTGTTTCAAAGCTTGCAATGAGCACTTTTTGTTTCTTAAGCTAGGTTTATCTGGGTTTACCCGGCTGCTGATACACTGTGCTGATGTCAATCTTAAAAGTTCCTATGCGGGTCATCAAAAAGGCAAGGATTTTCTTATGAACCACCTAAAATATAAGAAAAAAAATCCCATGATACATACACAACATACATATTAAACACTGAGTCAGATAACTTAAAGGGGTGGTTGATTGCTATTTCACTTTTTTAACGTTAGTTAGTGTGTAATGTTGCTGTTTGAGCATAAACAATATCTGCAATGTTGTGGCGCTGAAAGTTTAATGCTTTTAAAATTCTGGCAGTTTAATGCCTACAAAAATGGCTTGTAGGGACTACAAGGAGTTACTTCCTGGGTTCGTTACATCACGAACCGAGACAAACCCCGCCCCCGGGAACATGCAACGAAGGGATCGAGGCCATGCTGCGCTGCTTTAGAGAAGAGGAAAAGAAAACTTGGGGTACACGTAAGAATTTATTCATATATGAATCGCGATTCTGTCTTCTAACGATTCTAATGGATTCACAAGTATCAAAATCAATGTTCTAATCCTGTTCCAATCCTGTTCCTCATGTCGCCCTACTCTGCACATGCTCTGCATCTCTCTCTCTCCCTCTCTCTCTCTCATTCAGATCATCAGCTCAGCTCCAACAATGAACTGTTCCATTTACACTTATTTTCACATAGCAATGAGAAGCGTTAAACATGGATGCAGGCGCGGTTGCCATACTGTATTAAAGCTTCAATCAGGATAAAACCGTATATTAAAAGCTGACAGAAGCAGTAGCATTTACAAATAACAGCATATCTAAAAGTATGAGACAACAACAAACAAAAAAACATACCATTAAGGGCCGTGCTTGCACAGGTTCTGCGCGATCCTCTTCACTAATATTCTCTGGGTCTCAATCAGGTTCAAACTGATAAGCAATATAGACGACGCCATTGTAAACAATACAACCGGAGCACAGGCAGCTGAGCTGAGGGGCGGGACGTTTAGACGCGCACTAGAGGCGGTTTAGCCAATCACAACACACTGGACCAGCTAACAAATCTGAGCCCATTGCGTATTTCTGCGGGAGGGACTTAAAAAAAAACAGGAAATGATCAGCGCATTTAGAGGAGAAGGGACAGAGCGGTGTGGAATAAAGGTAAATTATGTGAAAAGTAATGCGTTTTTTTTTTTTTTAAATGAAGCATTAACACATGTTAGACTGCACCCCATAAACACAGTCAAGCCTAGAAAAAAAAACAGTCAACCACCCCTTTAATATAACAGTGCATTAAAGATAACCTAAAATAACAGTGCATTAAAGCCATTTTACCTGCTATATGTAAATTATTTAAGTCCCTTTAAATCTCTTTAATTGCGCTCCGATAGTGTCTCTGAAAATACTTACAGAAATCTCAATCACTTTATCAAAGAGCACATCTTGTGTCTCTTGGAATTCAAACATGAAGTTCTTAAAGACAAAAACGGAGAAACAAAACAAATCAGAGAGATGCTTAAAGCTTCAGATTCTTAAAGCTGATTTTTTTGCAAGTAGTTACCTCATTGTAAAATGGACAGTTGGTAGACTTCTGAGTAGCTGTGTGCTTTTTCTCATCTCCAATGGTCACGTACACTGCTGGGTTGATGTTCACCCCGACCAGTTTCTGGGCTTCAATCACATTTACATTCACCTGAGGGAAAAAAGAGTGAAATAAAAGACTTAAACCTACTAGATTGTCACCAAACAGAGTCAACTATAAGGAAAACAATTATGGAATTATTTGTATATGAAATAAGCAGGCCTCATTTAATTGTTTTACCTGAAAAGACTTCACTTTAGGTGTGACAGCAAGCTCGTGCTTTGCTATTGCCCTGCAACGACTACACAAATAAAAAAGCCTTGAGTTGTAGCAGTATTATTTATCAAACTCCTTACATTCTCAGATTTCAAATATGGGAATTACATGATAAGTCATTTTTAGTTACACAGTGTTTAATGCATTGCATTACATTGCACTGCAGTACAATAGGTTTCTTTATGGTATAGTGTAATGTATTATGCACCTTAAAATGGGAGTGAATGTAACATTGGCACATTCGATATCTGCAAAGTCATAATCATCATCGTAGTCATTATCATCATCTTCGTCTCCATTCTCGTCATCAGTTTTCAAAAGACTGCGCCCAATCATTCTCGTCTCACGATCCAGCTGCTGAGGACGCAGGCCATCTGAAAAACTACAAATTATTGAGTATATCAGTGTGAATTCCATGAATAAAAGATATGAAAATGTATGTGAGTTGCACGTATTGAAGATGGCCTTACTTTGCTTCTGCAAAGCCTGTGTTCCTGATGACAAGCTCTGAGCTGAAACAGAAGAGAAAATTCAGAATTCAGAAATGACAAAAGTAAAGAAATTGAAACCATTGATCCATCCATCCATTCAAATAAGTAAAAAGAAGGATGGGAGGAAAAAGTTGGAATAGATGGAAGGAAGGAGTAGAAGCAATGAAGAACTGGAAAATGGATGGAAGAAGGGACAGAAAAAAGAAAGAAGGAAGGAAGGAAGGAAGAATAGATGGAATGAAATAAAAGATGGAGCGTAGGAAGGAATAATGGATGGATGGATGGATGGATGGAAGAAATGAAGGAAGGAAGGAAGACGGGAGGGAATGAGGGAGGGATGGAGGAAAAGAAGAATGGATGAAAAATAGAAGAAAGGAAGAATGGCTTGATGGAAGGAAGATAGAAAGGAAGAATGAAGAAAAGAAGAAAAAGTAGAAAGAAAAGATTGATGGATGGATGGATTGATGGGTAGATGGAGAAAAGAAGGAAAGAAAAGTTAGAATGGATGTAAGAAAGCAGTGGAAGTAATAAAGGAAGGGAAAATGGATAGAAGAAGGGACAGAAGGAAGGAAGAATGAATGAATGAATTGCTGGATGAAAGGAAAGAAGAACCAAAGGAAGGAAATAGAGGTAGGAAGGACAGATGGAAGGAAGAAGGTACAGAAGGAAGAAAAAACGAAAAAAGAATGAAGAATGAAGATGAAAAGAAATTATGGAAGGAAGAAGGGCAGGTATGAAATAATAGATAGATGGAAGAAACGAAGAAAGGAAATATGGAATGAAGGAAGGAAAGAAAGAAGGAAGGGAGGTAGCATGGATGGGAAAAGGAAGAAAGGAAAAAGTTGAAATGGATGGAAGAAGATGTGGAAATAATGAAAGAAGGGAAAATGGATGAATGGAAAAACGGAAGGAAGGAAGGAATGATGGATTAATTGATGGATGGGTGGATGAAGAAAAGAAGGAAAGAAAAAGTTAGAATGGATGTAAGAAAGCAGTGCAAGTAATAAAGGAAGAGAAAATGGATGGAAGAAGGGACAGAAGGAAGGAAGGAAGAATGAATGAATGAATTGCTGGATGGAAGGAATGAAGAAGGAAGAAAATAAAGGCAGGAAGAACAGATGGAAGGAAGAAGGGACAGAAGGAAGGAAATGGATGGATGGATGGATGGGATGAACATAACAATGTGGATGGATGGATGGATGGATGGATGGATGGATGGATGGGATGAACAGAATCAGAATCAGTATCAGAATGAGCTTTATTGGCCAGGTTTGTTTACACATACGAGGAATTTGTTATAGTGACAGAGCTCTACAGTGCAACAGAAAGACAGCAATGTAACGTATAACATAACAATGTCTCTCACCCATCAGTGTCCTGTTCTCTGATGAAGTCGTCACTGTCCCACCCGCCTGCAGCCCCCTGAAGAGGGTTGTACTTCACCTCCAGCTCTATGTAGATCTACACAATAAAATCCATCAGCACACACCAACACAAAAAAGCTTCAAACACACCAAACACCCAGCTAACGATTCAACGGGCTCTATGCACGGTCACTTCCGCGTTTTTCCTCAGGGGGCTTACTTACATCCGGTGCTGCGCCGGAAGCCATTGTTCCTTACGTAGAGCTTTCAAAATGACAAGAAGAGAAGATGATTTTTCAGCTTACAAGAACTTCCCCGGATTATTATAGATGAATTTCATCGCACGGAGAAGGGCACTAAACGTTTCAAGTTACATCGACAACTTTAGGGTAAGTATTGTGATCGTCTT
>JAFVLL020017295.1:0-25991 GCA_021397915.2 Tor tambroides
TATTACTGTTTTTGCTGGCAAGAAACCTTGACGAGTGGACCTCAAGGAAAAATTAAAATGATATGACCCTTAAAATCAAAGGCTTGTATTGTGTAGTTGGTAAAAGGACATGAAGGACATGTGAGAATGTGAAGTGCAAGGGAACGTGGGTGAAATGAATGTGGCGCCTTCATTAACCACATTAAACTTTGCTCTCACTTTGTATTCGTGCTTTTTGCATAACTGTCACAGCATGGTGACAAGATAGCTTGAACTAAGAAGAAAAGAAAGCCTAGCAGATGGCTCGCATTAACACAACAGCTCTATGACTCTATGGTGAATAGTATGTGATAGATATGATATCCAACGGAGAGCTGGCATACTTCAAAGATAATAACACTGTGCAAATACATTACAGAGGTGGAAAATGTCAATAAAGAATAGAGGCTGTGTTAGCATGTGTTTAAATGAACATGAAAGCATGATACTTATGTTTTATGCTCAACAGGCCAAGCTATAACATCAACTATACACATACCACAATCACACATACTGTACATGAAGAGTCACTAAATGAACTGCAATGGAAGGCCAAAATAAAGAGATGAAAGGAGAAGCAGCACTTTTTTCTCTTTTTTAATTTCTATTTCAAAAAAATCATGTTTTATTGAACTTTCTATTCATCAAAGAATCTGTATTAAGCAGCAGCACAACTGTTTTCCACAGTTATAATACTACTACTACTAATAAGAAGTGTTTCTTGAGCACCAAATCAGCATATTAGAATGATTTCTGAAGGATCATGTGGCATAACTGCAATACATTACATTTTAAAAGATATTAAATTCTTATAATATTTCACAATATTGCCATCTTTACTGTATTTTTGCTCAGATACTGTAATTGCATCTTTGGTAAGCATAGATAGCAGATGTTTGTGTAGGTGTATATGCTGATATTTAATATACAGTGTTTATTTACATCATTTTAACATCTATACTATGATGCTCTTCTAATTTACATTTACATGCATTTTTAGCTATCAAATAAATCCTCTCTACCGCTGACAAATATGACAGTTATCTTTTATTTGAAACTACTGACAGAAAAGAAGAGCTTGTCTGAGACATCTCGATGTCTTATCAGGCGCGGTATTAAACAAATCTCGGCTGATTGAGCCATTTTGCTGAAACAATGGCTCCATTATGTATCATGTCACAGTAGCATCATCTAGACAAACCCCACATGTTACAGCAGATGGGTACCATTAATCTCCACCGAGGAAGAGAGAGAAAGCACATTTCGAGGGCACCAGAAAAGGAAGAGAGAAATGAGAAACTCTACTCCAGCCAGACATTTAGCAGATTTCACACAACAGCTCTTTCTGAAACTTGACCTTTATGTATGTTGAAATACTGTATGAACAGTTGTACAGTAAAAAAGCTAAATATCAACTGTTAAGACCCATTTGCATGAAAAAAAAAATGAAATTAAAAAGCAAAACAAATACCAGACAAAAAGTCTACTTGCTAAATGATTAAATGTAAATGTCTCTTATACTCAATCTAGAATGCCTTTTCCACATGACACAAAAGTTCCTATGTGACTGGTCTGTTTTTGCTTGGTGTGAAAAGACCTTAAAGCTCAGTTAAGTCATGCATTGAATAAATTAAATTGAGAAAACAACTTTGTGCGAAATATCTTTGGACAACGCTGTTAAAAGGTCATATTTTGAGTTGGCAAACATGTCCAATTGTCACTTTGACTCATGTCTGAGTTCAGGACTGCGTAAGATGGTGTGACAGCACGTGATTAAATCTATCCTATCTGATTACATACTTGCTGAATGTCGGTGACACACATAATCAACATCAACCACTGTGAGAAAATTGCTTTGCATTGCACTGTGCAGCTATGAATGCATTACTTACATAAGGTGAGTGCAGCAGTATGGTGTACAGTAGATGATTAAAACAGACCAACAAACGAAAACGATTAATCGATAAATACTGTTTTGTCAATAGCACAGATGGCCTTGCATTGTTAAAATGAAGCACTGCTAATGGATCAGCTATTGAAAATGATGTGGATGTGGCTGGGTGTAAATGGTTTGCTATATGCCAGTGACTCCTGTGTGTTGCTTTGTCAAATGTATATATGTATACATGCATTTTTTTTTTTTTAAGAAATTAACATTTTTAAATCAGCACATTACAATGATTTTACACAACAGCGCTTTCTGAAACTGGATCTTTGTGTATGTTGAAATGTGAACAGTTGTAGAGTTAAAAATCAAAATATCCACTGTTTAGACCCATTCACACACACACACACACACACACACACAAAATAAATAAATTAAGAAACAAAACAAATATCAGACAAAAAAGTTTATCTGCACATTTCAGTTGATTTGAAGAACAATCTCAACAGACAATACTTCTACTCACTTTAATGCAAAATACTGCTGAAAATTCAGCTTAACCTTCACACAGATTCAATTCTATTTTAAAATATAGTAAAACAGAAAACAGTTATTTATTGTAATACTATTTCACAATATTACTTTTTTATCAAATAAATACAGCCTTCGTGAGCATGAACTTCTGAATCAGTGTTATTTTAGTATCATTAAAATGCTATGATAGTTTTTTGTAGTTTGAAATAGTTATCATTCTTATATTTTCTGTTTTCATTTTAATGTTAGAGTTTTAGTCATTTTGGTGTGCATTTTTTGTGATTTTTATTAGGTTTTTTTTTTGTTATTTTAGTAGAGTTTTAGTACCACGTTAGACTAAATAAAAATTATACATATATTTTGTTTCGTTTATTTTTCTTCTCAGTTTATTTATTCTTTTTTTTTTTCTTTTAGGTTTAATTAACTAAAATAACCCTGTTTTGAAAAGTACTGTACTTTACTTGCAAAACCAGATTTTTGACTATGGGCATCCTGTTCAGGCCAAAAAACCCCTGCAAAATATATATAAAGCCATCCAGTCAGATTGTATCTGTCAGTTTTGCTAGAGCATGCCTTTTTATATTTAGTATGCATCAGGCAGTCAGTTGAGACTATGTGGAACAAAGTAACCGATTATTTACGAGCATAAATAAAGAACAAGCAATTATCAAATTAACTGCAGCAAAAAGCTGGTGCCAGAATCCTGAAGTGATGCGTGTGAAAAAAAAAAAAAAAAAAAAAGTGTTACATGACATTCTCACGTTATTTACTTTCTAAAACTGTCAAACCTGCACAAAATCAACACCATTAGGAAACTGTTTTTTTTGTTTGTTTTTTTTTACAGTGTTTTAGTGTAAACTAACACTACAGTATCATTATTTATTTCTGAAGTCAAGCGAATATTAGCTTTTCATAAAGCAGCGCTGTGCCATCGAGTTCCAGTGACTCTTTTTTTTTTTTTTTTGTGCTCTGCATGCTCTCTGTGATGTTTCACTCAGAGTCTGGTTCGCATTAAAATACTCATTTCAGTAATGCAGCACAGCTTTAGTGAAATTGAATTAATTACCTAATGAATTTAATAATGATTCTGTCCCCTTCTCTCTCAGATTAATCCCAGATAACAGAGGGGTTTTGGGTTTCAGGGCAAGACCTGCTGAGACTCAGAACATGAACAAAGCTTTCAGATTAATGTTGTCTTGTTTGGAATCAGTCCTAAAACAGCATGTAAGTAACAGATACCATAAAGATGCCATAATGAAGAGGAGTTTATTACTGTGGCTACTCATTTCAAAGTTTTTAAAGCTGTGTTTATGTAATCTTGTTGTTTCTGATGTTAAAAAATGAACACAAAATAAGATTAAACCGTTCTTTGTGTTGAATATCAGTGAATAAAACACAGTGCTGCAATAACAAAGTTATGACGCCATTAAAATGATACCATTATAATAATTAGAATGAGATACAAGGGTAGATATTTATGGTGTACAACTACCAAACACAATCAAGTGTTCACACACACACACACACACACACACACACACACACCATGGCCAAAGATAATGAACAGCAGAGGTAGAGGGATTCTACAGAAAGCATGAGAGAGGGAATTAGAGTCCTGTGAGCTGAAGTGCTTTACTCGAGAGCTCCACAATGGCGGCCCACCCTTGCCTGTGGCACTGAGAAGGTTGTTTCCTGGGCAACAGAGAGCTGAGAGCAGGGCATCGGTCTCTGAAGTGTGTATGAAGAGCTGTGGACCCAAGCCAATAGTTCATCTCAGGAACAAAAACACTGATGGAGTCTCTCTCTCTCTCTCTCTCTCTCTCTCTCTCTCTCTCTCACACACACACACACACACACAATGTTAGTGGGATGTAGCTATTTCAAAAACTAAGAATTTACTTCTGCACCCAGCAGCAACAACTCTATAAACATGTCAAGATGTCTAAAACACTGTGGAACACTGTTGGTGGACAGACTCAACAAATTGTTGTTGCTGCAAGCTACTGTACATCAATGAGTAATACAACAAAGACTGAATGCTGAAACTTAAATTCCATTAATTTAAATAAATAAATAAATGATACATAGGGAAACAATATGGCAACTCTATCATTAGCATAACAATGGTAACATTTGCAGGTGTATGATTATTAACAGAGAAGATCATTTGCCATTTTTTTTACAGAACTTTCAAAAATTCGGGGTCTGCAAGATTTTGTAATGTTTTTGAAAGAAGTATGTTATGCTCACCAAGGCTACATTTATTTAATCAAAAATACAGTAAAAACAGTAACATTGCACAGTATTATTACAATTTAAAATAACGGTTTTCTATTTTATTATATTTTAAAATTATAATTTATTTCTACAAATTTTCTGTAGTCATTACTATCAACGTTGACAGCTGTGATGCTTATTTTTTGCAGAAACTGTAGAACATTATTTTTTTCAGTTTTTTAATTTAAAAAAGTTAAAAAGTACAGCATTTATTTAGAGCATACTGTCCTTAATGTCACTTTTATGCATTTTAATGCAGAATAAAATTATTTAAAAAAAAAAAAAACTTACTGCCCTCAAACTTTAGAATGGTAGTGTATCTCAATCACGCCCTAGTGGTGTTCTATTACATTTTTTATAGTAGGACATTCTGATTTCTGAGTTAAATTGAATGCAGTTTAAACATTATTGTATGAGAAAATAAACCAATATCCATGCTTAATGTTCAGTTATATGTTGTGCAATGCTTAAAAAGTAAAAATACACTACACTTCCTATTGTGAGGTAAAACAAAAAGGTAGAATTTTGCATCCTAATGTGTGCTACTGCTAGCTAGTATTACTAATGAAATTCAGTTACGTTGATATGTAATTTTACTGTATTTTAATGATTTTTTTTTATTTTACAGTTTATTGTACTCTTAGCAAAACTAATTTTCAATGTTGAACCACTGTCTACAATTGATTTAAAGGAATAGTTCACCCAAAAATGAAAATGTTGTCATCATTTACCCTCATGTTGTTCCAAACCTATACAAGTTTTTTCTTATGTCGAACACAAAAGAAGTTATTTTGAAGAATTATGAAGAACTAAACAGTTGATGGTCCCCACTGACTTCCATAGTCAATGGATGTCAACTGTTTGAAACGTCTGAATGTCTACACAAAACAATTAATGTCCTGACCTTCAAATCAGTATTCAGAACCCATCTGGTTTATTCTCCTCCTTTTGTATGTATTATAGATCTTTACATTTCATTTTCCTCAGCAGAAAGTTTTGCTAACACCACTGTGTTTAAGGCACTAAAAGTTCCCTCAGCGAAATCTTGACACCAGTCTTCCACTTTGACGCATAACATTCACTGTCGCAAGCTTCCCTTTGAAAATTTCCTACCTTTTTTCAAAGAAGGAACGTGTCATTGTCATCTTTTGCCTCACTTGTTTACTTATTTATTTTGGGTCTGAGTCGGACTACATTACCTTCCATCCAGAGGTGCGAAGTAGCACTTTCACACACGTATTTCTCTTTAACACACATGCATGCGAATGCACAGAAAAACTGTCACCTTCCACACTCTCTGCCAATGGGGACTGCATTAGAAAGCAAGAGAAATATTTATAAGCCTTCTAGAAATTTCCAAGATGTATGTTGGTGGTAAAAACATCTTTTTTTCTCTATCCTGCTAATACTCACATAGGCACACATCCGTATATTAGATAAACAGGCTCTCACTAGAGCTGACTTTCTTAAGGAGCTCAGTGCCAGCAGAGACGTGTGTTTGAGCACTTTTCATGCACTCATCTCCCGTAATGATGTGCTTAAAGAGAAGCAAAACCATCACTCATTCTCAACAGCTAACTCAATAAAGTCCTGCCATACATACATGCACACACAAAATAGCTCTTGAATTATATAACGAAGGTCAAAATGGTCTTATGCTTCTGGAAACTCTTAAATGAATGATGTCTGACTAAACTTTGTTTCTAGCCGCAAGTCAAGATATTGTCAAAGTACACTGTATATATGTTTTTAAGAACGTCATATTCCTTAGAGGGCAAAATGTATTTCCATATATTTCTAATTTTTCTAAGTTAATTACAAAATGCGTGTGGGAACAGTGTTAACAGAAATAAGTCTTTGAGACAGGAGAAAAAGAACTGTAGCATGTATCAAAAATGTCAGGCAATTCCAGAGATACATAATAATATTCATGGGATCTCTCAAAATGACCTTTAACTTGACAAGAAGAGTAAATGTGCTTGAACTGATATCAAAGGCAGATCTTTGATAGAACAGGATATTTCCACTCAGAGAAGAACTCCAACATATTAAAATGGATTTAGACAGATGGTTATCATTTTGCCTGTATGTGCACTTCAGTGACAAGCTTTATTCTGAGGTGAAATGAAAGCAGGGCTAGGCACTATATATACTGAGTGTCCATGATATATTTGCCATGACTTTTTGGCAAAAATCAAAATCAAAAATAAAATAAAAATACATACTCGAAATCAGTGATTTTTATGCAATTTTGTATGTTTTTGAAACAAGTCTCTTATGCTCACCAAGGCTGCAATTTTTGATTTTATATACATTATATATATAGTCAAATATTGTTACAATTAAATATTGCCGTTTTCTATTTTGATATTTTATTATGTAGTTCATTTCTGTGATGGTAATGTGAATTTTCAACAACCACTACTCCAGTCTTCAGTGTCACATGATCAGCTGCATACAGTTCACAGAAATTACTCCACCAATAAAACACAGACATTCCATGATGAGTAGAAAAGGTCCCGACATTTATGGGAGTTTTCCAGCTGAACAAAAGCGGCCAGACATCTTTGTGCATTCACTGCTGAGGCTCAGGCAGTTGCAGTGACATTGAACATCGTAATAAGAGCTTTTCAATAGTGAGCAAGAGTGAACGAGCTGTGCCTCATCAGCGCAATGATAATAGCTCTCTTTTCATCCGAATTATAATTACACATTAATAGAGTCTATAAAAGCAAAGCCATTCACTTGTGCTCTCATGAAAACATTAAGCATTTTATCGTTCCCCTGGTTGGACTATAAGTCAGACACATATAGAGCAAATGTACAAGCATTTCTAGAGTCTCTAGGCATTCAAATGGCCTATTATTGTCTTACTGGTGCTTTGTGGGAGAGTAATCGCAGAGATTCAAAACTCAATGAGACACATCTGCAAACATTATACAGGACAGTTGCAGCCAGGATTCAGAAAGACTGGGTAAACGGGAGACAAGGATTCTGACAAGCGCTAGATAATGCTAAAGGGTGACATAAAGACGGGAAGGTTTGAGCAAAAAAATAAAAAATAAAAAGTTCTAGGACAAGGTGAACATATCCCATAGTGCACCAGGGGAATGAGCACGTCTCCTCTGAGAAATCGCCAAGTTCTGTTATCCTCCTCTATGAAGGACAATAAGACACATATGTATTGCTCTTGAGGAAAGAAAAAAAAAAAAAAAACAACAGAAGAAACCATTACGAAGTGATTTCTACCACATGATTTATGGTGTCGAGGCAGGTAATAGTCTGCTGTTACTATTCTAGTCAATATGCTATTCCAGTACTAGTCACATTTAGCATGTAAGCTGAAAAATTTCCTTCTGTAAAGCTGTTAAAGCACTTCATGTACGAAATGTTGTTAATTACCACAGATGATGATTTAATCTCATCTCCAATATAACTACAGTATAGGGAACTGTTACAATTCAACAGAGAAATCAATACATCAATTGGAAAACTGCTAAATTAGAAGCTATTAATGCTAAATTAAAAGCTATTAATTATAATCGTGAAGTTTAACTGAAACAGTATTTCAAACATCTGGAAAACAGCAGAATGGTCAAAAATCAATAGAAAAAGCATGAGAGATAATACATGTAAACATCAATCACTTGGAAATTACATACAGTGGGGGAAAAAAAATTATTTGATCCCCTGCTAATTTGTACGTTTGCCCACTGACAAAAAAAAAAAAATGGTAGGTTTATTTTAACAGTGAGAGACAGAATAACAACAAAAAATCCAGAAAAATGCATTTCAAAAAAGCTATAAATTGATTTGCATTTTAATGAGTCAAATAAGTATTTGACCCCTTCGCAAAACACGACTTAGTACTTGGTGGCAACACCCTTGTTGGCAATCACAGAGGTCAGACGTTTCTTTGGCCACCAGGTTTGCACACATCTCAGGAGGGATTTTGTCCCACTCCTCTTTGCAGATCCTCTCCAAGTTAGAAAGGCTGACGTTTGGCAACTCGAACCTTCAGCTCCCTCCACAGATTTTTTATGGGATTAAGGTCTGGAGACTGGTTAGGCCACTCCAGGACCTTAATGTGCTTCTTCTTGAGCCACTTCTTTGTTGCCTTGGCTGTATGTTTTGGGTCATTGTCATGCTGGAATACCCATCCACGACCCATTTTCAATGCCCTGGCTGGCTTCAACGCCCTGGCCCTGACGGTACCTGGCCCCGTCCATCGTCCCTTTGATGCGGTGCAGTTGTCCTGTCCCCTTAGCAGAAAAACGCCCCAAAGCATAATGTTTCCACCTCCATGTTTGACAGTGGGGATGGTGTTCTTGGGGTCATAGGAAGCATTCCAAACACGGCGAGTTGAGTTGATGCCAAAGAGCTCGATTTTGGTTTCATCTGACCACAACACTTTCACCCAGTTCTCCTCTGAATCACTGGCAAACTTCAGACGGGCCTGTACATGTGCTTTCTTGAGCAGGGGGACCATGCGGGTGCTGCAGGATTTCAGTCCTTCACAGTGTTACCAGTTGTTTTCTTGGTGACTACGGTCCCAGCTGCCTTGAGATCATTGACAAGATCCTCCCGTGTAGTTCTGGGCTGATTCCTCACCGTTCTCATGATCATTAAAACTCCACGAGGTGAGATCTTGCATGGAGCCCCAGACCGAGGGATATTGACAGTTATTTTGTGTTTCTTCCATTTGTGAATAATCGCACCAACTGTTGCCACCTTCTCACCAAGCTGCTTGGCGATGGTCTTGTAGCCCATTCCAGGTCTACAATCTTGTCCCTGACATCCTTGGACAGCTCTTTGGTCTTGGCCATGGTGGAGAGTTTGGGATCTGATTGATTGATTGATTCTGTTGACAGATGTCTTTTATACAGGTAACAAACTGAGATTAGGAGCACTCCCTTTAAGAGAGTGCTCCTAATCTCAGCTCCTTACCTGTATAAAAGACACCTGGGAGCCAGAAATCTTGCTGATTGATAGAGGATCAAATACTTATTTTACTCATTAAAATGCAAATCAATTTATAACTTTTTTGAAATGCATTTTTCTGGATTTGTTTTTAATTTTTTTATTTTGTCTCTCACTGTTCAAATAAATCTACCATTAAAATTATAGACTGATCATTTCTTTGTCAGTAGACAAACGTACAAAATCAGCAGGGGAACCATTTTTTTTCTTCCCCACTATATAACCTTTTTTAAAAAAGGTTACTATATAATCAATTTATAAATGATTTATTCAAATTATAATTCAAATAATAAATGTGTAGTAAGTTATTTTTAAATATCAAATTGTTAATTCTCTTTACACAGCAGTTCAAAAGTTTGGGGTTGGTAAGATTTTTTACAAATGTTTTGAAAGAAGCCTCTTACACTCATCAAAGCCACATTTGATCAAAAATATTACTAATATTGTGACTTTAAAATAACTTGTTTTTTATTTTAATATATTTAAAATGAAATGCCTTCCTTTGATAGCAAAGCTAAATTTTCAGCAGCCATTACTCCAGTCTTCAGTGTCACATGATCCTTCAGAAATCATTCTAATATGCTGTCAAATATGTTTTTTTTTCCACTTTTAATCATTTTTACATATCCTGGCTGAATGAAAGTATTAATTTCTTATTAAAAATCTGACTACAAACTTTTGAATGGCAGTGTATACACATTTCATAATTAATTTCCTAACCAACAAGTTAATTACTGAATGGCACATATCAACCCTCATTAAAAAAAAATAAAATAAACTGTTTGTACTAACACAGCAGAATTGCAAAATAATAATTCTAAACAGGCCTCTCAGAACTCTCACCATCCCTGACTGCCATTATTTGATAGCAGATAGTGGCCCCCAGCCCAAATTAACCCCAATGGCTGATTCAAAAGTTGACCCGCCAAGTCGCTTAAACAAAAACAGCAATGTTTTGAAAGCACTGCAGAGTCAGTGTTTACACTCTTCAGGAAGTCAGTCTACCTAAAATTGACTTTGCATGTTACACTGAGATAGGAGAAGCTACAGTATTTTAACAACCTTTCAACTTAAAAGTTGAATTGATTAAATGAGTGTTAAATTCAAGTGTGCAAACATTTACAGTTCCATCGATCTCTTCCTGAAGTGAGCGTGTGCATGTGAGAGTCTCTGGCTCTAGCGTGGGCACACCCCTGGAGAACCTCAGCCAGATCACACTGAGCTCCGTCTCTCAGCCTCATGCTAATGAGCCTTTCAGCGTGTGGGGTGTTCTGTGATATGCACACAATTTCCGCTTTAAGCAGAGAGAAACTGCTCTGCCCTTTCCACTTAATGTGATGTTAACCTGTCTGCTCCCCCTAGACCCACCCCACTCTTGTCCTCTCCCGCTCTGCAATTCTTTCCCGTTAGTTTATTTTTAGAGGGAAGAAGGAGTGGGTCACCTCTAGCCCCCTTCACTCCACACACACACACACACACCAGGTTCACTCAGGGGATGGGGTATTGTTGTCTTTAGAAGAAGTGTAATTAATTAATTCAACCTGGTAATTAAGCATTTGCTTGGTAAACAATACATTTAAGTGCCTTTGGAAAGCACTCTGGTGTCCTGAAGGACCTCGGCTCTTTGTCTATAGTTCACTGCCTACATAAAAGAGATTTAAAACCAGCACAATAACAAACATTTAGAGCCTTTTAGACATGAATATAGTTTACGCTGTCATGCTAATTATACTGGCGCCATGTCTCAGGTAAAAAAATGTCCTTCCTGAACACAGGTCATGTCACAAGGGAGTTTGCAAAGCATTAGGTACTAAACTGGAAGTTTAAAGGCTTGATTCGGATACTTCTTTTGTTGAAATGTGCTTAGATATTATAGACAGAACACAGGGAAACGCTTTGTTGAGAACACAAATGCTGTGTGACAGTGTGTGATCATCCCCATGTGTGACATCAATGCCCAACTAAATATGAAATCTCTTTTATGAGCCATGAGGAGAAATATGTGCAATGCAGTTAACTAAAACAAAAACAGACTAACAAACAATGTAACTAATTAGCTAATTAATATTGTAATGATGGTCTGAGATTATTTTTCTAACTCTGCCTTTTTCACAGGGGACCTGCAGCAAATATACAAAGATTAATAGAAAAAAGTTAGAAAATAAATATGATACAATATGATATCACAATCAAAACTGACAAGAGCAATCTTCTCCTTTAATATTTAAGAATTAATGGACATGCAACATAATCTTGCATAAAGAATGCTGTCATAAATTAAAGAAAAATATTTATGTTTAAAACTTAAATATATTCAAATAATATCATTAGAATAAAATATAAAATAATATAATGATATTAATAATCCATTTTAGAACAATAAAAGTAAAATGAACAAATTCTATGTGCAAATGCAATTAAAAGACAAACAGGAAATCAGAATTAAAAAAAACAGACAAAAAAAGTTGAAGATAGAAAAATAATACTGCAGAAAAAAACTCTAATATTATGAGGTGCACGAGTTTTGGTGCCATGATACTAACTATGCTACCTACAAAAAAAGTTGTTATATATGCATATTTAAAAGTATATCATACATATTCAAAAATATTGTACATATTGTATTCATAAAGTTTTAATCTTAAATAATCAAAATAAAGTTCAAGGCTTTGACAAAGAAAAAACAAGTTCCCTGAACTGGAAAAGAGAAATGACTTTCTAAAATCTCAAAGAGATAAGTGCAATATACACACATTTTTCATTCTTATGAAAGATGGAGGAATATAGAAAAGTAGTTACGCACTTCAAAAAGAGCCTGAGAATAGAGGTGTTGGGCAGCTGCCTTTCATTTGGGTTTTTTTCACCTTTGTTTCAATCCGTAGTTTAAGAGCGTCCAGCTGCAGAGTTCTTCAGCAGGTGTCATCTTCTTAAAAGCATTGGAAAGTGTTAAAATTGCTACTCTACAGTGTCTCATGTTCTATTCCTGTAGCGCCAAACCAGCTGCCCGAATTCACACAGGTGTAGGAGTGTGTGCACGAGTGTGAACTCAGCAGTGAATATTCATTGTGAAGAGCCATAATCCACTGCCATCTTTCTACAATACAGTGCATTCTGGTGCTGTTTGCCAGTTTGATACATGCTGAAGCTCTTAGCAAAAATAAACACATCAGCCAGTTCTGATCGTACAGAGAGTGGCTTAAACCTTAAAAGGATAGTTCACCCAAAAATGAGCCAAATATCATTTACTCACCCTCATGTTGTTCCAAACCTCTATGGCTTTCTTCTGTGGAGCATAAAAGGAGTTGTTCACACAGTGCACAATACTTTTGAATGGCTTCAGAAGACACAGAATATAATTTACATATCTTATGAACTACATTTGTCATGATTTTTTTAGTTTACTTCCATTGGATGGAAAAGAACGGTCAGGATATTTCGAAAAATATTTTCTTTTGTGTTCCACAAGGGGGGAAAAAAACCTAGACATTTGCTTATTGCCAAATCAACATTAAACTTAATGTGGTTCTGATGAAGTGGATAAAACTTTACTAAACTGTAGAGATTAAACTGGTGAGAAATGCCAGTTTAATAGCAAAAATAACATTATTAATAAATGAATAACATTTAAGTAAGTTAATTAGATATTAGTTTTGTCATTCGTAAATTACACCTAAATTCTATTCTAAGATTGTTTTATGACAACAAAAATGTTGAAAATTAAAAAAAAAAAAAAAAATCTACTTCAAATAAATGCTTCTGAACGTTCTATTCATCAAAGAATGCTGAAAAAAAATGTATCAGTTTTCACAAAAAACATCAAGCTATTTTTAATAAAATGAAATATTACTGTATTTTTGATGAATGCTTTTGAGTATTTTTCATTAAAACGTAAAAAAAAAAAAAAAAAAAAACTGATACAAACTTCAAACTTTTATTTGCTATTTATACTTTCCAACAAATAAAAAAATAAAAATTATCCACACTTAAAACGTCTAAAAACTCTATGGTGGCATTTTTTTGGTTTGTTTGTTTGTTTGTTTAAAGCTTATGCTATTTTGGAAGTCATTCATTTAGATTGTCAGAGGAAAATTTGTAAAAATAGATTTACAAAATAACAATGTGAGATGTCTTTGACTTTCAGTGACTCTCTCCCTCTCTCTCACACACACAAACCCCTTCATTGAGCTCACCGTTTGGGATCTGTTCAAATGCTGTCTCCCCTTTCACGTAATTTGCCCTTTTGCAAAGGCACTAGGTAAGAAAGCAACACAGATAAGTGGAATAATGGAGAGATTGAAATAAAGAGAGCGAGAGAGTAGCGTTAGCGGTGTAATTGAGAGAGAAGTGCTGATAAGAGCTCAACTCAGCCGTCGCACCCTAAACCAGTGTCCTGTTTCAGCCCTCCCCTCCACTCCTTTCTTCCCCTCTCCTCCGCTTCTTTTTCTCCTGCTCTGCTCTGCTGACTACATGCCACTGGAGTTAACTGATAACTTGACGGCTCCATTGACTGACTCCATCTAGGCGATGTTGGTCTTTTTTCCCCCCTTTTCATCTTTTCTTTTCTTGAAAGTGTGTGCGAGTTCACTTCGAATACAAGGAGCTCTTTGTTGACGCGTACTGTACATGTACACTGAAACCTTTATGCCAAAACAGGTATAGAATTTGCTTTCTGCCTGAGAGTAGCCCACAAGAATAATGTCCCACTTAACAGTGAAACACTCCTTCAGCGGGTCATTCCTGTAATCCAAACATTTGTAAGGGATCGAGGCCTCCACCAGGGTTCAGGTCCACCAGCTGGTGTTTAAAGGATGGACGGCGAACGAGGGACTGATCTGAGGAGAAAGCTGGGTATCAATGCTCACAGGGGTTTGTGGTTTGTTCTGTTTATTTACCCGCTCTCCTGCCCTCGCCCGTGTCTCTTTATCTCTCCCTCTGTGTGTCTCCTGCCCTCCAGGCTGGGCAGGTTATGTCTGTATGAGCTACAAGAGGAAGGAGAGGAAAAGATGACTTTAGCCACACAAGGTTAATTCTGTTTTCCTTTCCTCTGTCACTGCCAAGAGAGGGAAAGAAAGGAGGAAAGACAGAAGAAAACAAGAAAACAACAAACAACAGAACAGACAAAAGCAGAAAACCGAAGTTCTGTATAGGAAAAAAAAAATACTTTTGAGATTCTAAATTTTGATTTGGATGAGCCACGTTCAATGCAATGCACCAAAACAGACTTTTAACTGTTACTTGGTGTTTATTCCATTGACTAACATTACTATTTTTAAACATGATATTTTATTATATTGCCATTTCTGCCATTTTGTTAAAACAATTAGGCTCATGACTAAGAACACCGTCTACCATAATTATTTACCAAAAACTAAGTTCAAGTTTTCATTTAGCTAAAATCTGAAATCAAAAATAAAGTTTTGGTAATTATATTTGGGTAGCTACACTCGGTATGCTGTGGGTACGATAAATTAAACCAATCATAGTGAAGTTCCTCAGCAACAAGCTGTCTGATATTTCAGCTGAACTTTCATTAGAGAAGTGCTATTTTTATTTTATTTTATTTTTTATTTATTTATTGTTTTTAATACCATTACCATCAATTACCATCACTAGTAAAATAACTAACGTGATTTCTCATGGCATATTTCTGTGGCAAAGGTTTAAGAAAGAAAGAAAGAAAGAAATACTAAAACGTGGACAATTTGTTTTGATTATTGAACTTATCTCTAAAATGATACGCCACAGCCACAGTCATTCTATGAGAAGTGACGTTTATGGCAGATCTAATGCCAGTGAGTGCCAGTCATGTCTAATATAGTTTGACTGAAAACAGTTTTACAGGAAGTTGTTCTGGACAAGCTCAGATTAAATTATATCAATATAGCATAAATAAGGCATGATATGTATTGTAATATTTGAACTCTAAATGGAAATTACATCAGCACTACTCAATACATTTTGGGCAAAGAGCAGATGAAGAGGTTTTTTTTTTTTTCCTGCATTGGGAAGCTTGGTGTTTTAACTGCGCATAAAAGAGAGAATCAGAGATAATGTCTAGTCACTATAAAAAAAAATATATATATAAATCAGGACAAATAATGACTCATGCCTGAGTCTTCTGAAGTCATGTGATAGCTTTGTGTGGGCAGGAAAACAGAAATGTAGGTTGTTATTCATGGGAAAATTCACAATAATCCAAGTTTTACTCTCCATGGAATTTTGGCATCAATACTGACAAAATTTACGTTTATGCATTTGGCAGATGCTTCTATCCAAAGCAACTTGCAAGAGTGTCATGCTCTACTGTTCGAGCTACAGGAATGGGATGTGAATGTGTCTTTATTTAAAGCTTTGGCAGAGAAAGAATATGACTGAAAACAAGTATGTTTAAGTCTATTCTTCACTCTAAGCTACTGTACAATGTGGCATTACAGGAAATAACGCACAAATCAGACAGATAGCTCTTATAGTTTTCTTGTCATTTTTGTAGCTGTCCTTATATGGAAAAGAGCTGCATACAAATGTATTTGTTTGTGTTACATAGATGACATGACATGAGGGTGAGTAAATAATGACAGCATTTTTATTTTTGGATGACCTACTCTATTAACTGTGCTGTGAATTACTTGTTAAGAGGGAAAGCTTAATACCAGTTTCACTGATTTGCTGTGTTGATAAGCAATCGATCCTTCAATTAGTCCGCTTCCTCTGTTCCCAGCCCTCTGCTTGATCTAATGTCAACAGGAAATACCATGTGTGATGCAGTTGATGAGAATGTCACATATGAGTCAAACTACTGCGATAGAGATCTGGACAGAAATCACAGGGTGGTGATTTACATGACACTGCCCTCTTAATGACAATTCCGGAACAATTCCCAGAATGGGAAGAGACTTAAATGCTTGTCACTGACCTTACTTTGAATGATTCATCCATGTTATTATTATTATTATTTTTTTGTAATTTGTTTTATCAAAATGTCATAACTTGATTACTCACTTGTGTAAGCTTGACTGTAAAGTTCATTATCATGTCATTTGAAACCTGTATGACTGACTTGTCTTTGCAAAACATAAAATGAAACACAATAAAATAAAATATTTCAAAGAATGTTTCAATTATTTTGTCCATATAAATTCAAAGCAGTCCAAAGAAACACTGAGCCCCATTGACTTCTATCGAATGGGGAAAAAAAAAATACATCTCTCTGAATGTATTCTCTTTTATACATGTCCAGAAATTCTCTTTAAAGTATGTTTTTTTTATTAAAAGGAGCTAAAAATAATTATCCTCGCTCAGTAATTGTTGTAAAGCCTTTTCAAACAATATAAAAGGAGGACCTTGGTTTAAGAATATTAAAAAATATATATATTTGTAATGGTCAATAAAACGGTAGACAGAACACACAAAAAGAGAAAATAGATGACTGAATGTATGCACGGCGTACCGTATTCTTCTGCATCTGTTTGGGCATTGTGTTTTCATTCTGTCAGCGAAAACAATGGTGCAGGAACAGACCTGTATGAAAACGACAGCTATATTTACCCAGCATTCTATCATATAGACACACAGCACATTCCTCAGCAGCGCTTTTGTCATAGTTGGCACACATATCAGCGGCACAGGCTGTTTTCTCAAACTTGGGGAAAAAGAGAGAGGAACTGAAAACAATGACATTACAGAGGGAGAGAGAGATGAAGGGCCGAGGCTTGAGGGAGTGATGTAGATTTCAACAGGAGGGAGAGGAAGGTGTTTAACTGTGCTCCTGCAGATAAGCTGTGATTAAAGAGCGTACCGGAACGCTGCGTGTGTCGGCGCAGTCAAACTTGCTCTTCTGTCTTCATTGGCCTAATGGTTTCATTCGGGTCTCGGTGGGAGAATGATGCCGTTTCAACATGAAACTCCAGATGTTCTAATCTGAAACTCTCTCCTGGCCTGAGAAAAACTGAGGGAGGCAACAGAAAAAAGCAGATCATCAGAAAACTAATGACGACATGTCAGAACACAGCTGCGACCCGTGAACTCTTAATTGCTTAACTCTTTCCTATTCGCCCCACCTCAATTACTCCAGCAAATTGCACATGATTGAATGAATGAAGCTCACAAACAAGCAAAAAAAAAAAAAGCTTCTTATTTTTATTCCGCCCTGTCATTACACTTCCTTCCGATTATTTTCACTCGCTCTCGACTAGATTGGAAACGATGTGTTTGAAGTAGTCCTGCTGAAGGCTGAGGCAGCTGTTGCGAGGTGGCCTAAATTCTTTCAAGGATGTTACCACACACACACATTCATTAATACACATGAACACATTCTGACCCATGCAGAAATTATAGTTTGTGGCCAATGTGCATTACATAATCACTTCAGAAAAGTGTGTTACTTTTTCAAAATATAGTAGGTAATGCTCCTCAAAGCCAACCATAGAGCTTCAGCCAACTAACATTGAGAAATGTGATTATTTAATATAACCATAATTATTCTCCATTTAAAAATAATGGTATTGTTAGGAATGATGCAATTTAGATTACTAAACTTCATCACTGATCATCCAGCATAGTGCATGAGTTTGCCAGACTCCATTATAAAATGTTACTGCTGCTGGGGATAGTTCACCCAAAAATGAAACTTCTGAACAATAATAAAAAAAAAAACATACAGGTCTGGATTTGAAATGATGTGGGGGTGAGTGATTGACAACATAATTTTAATTTTTTGGGTGAACTTAGCCGGCAAGGTAATTGTTCAATTAAGTAAGAAAGACGCAAACTTTCGACAAGTGAAGTATAAAAGACAGACACAGTTAATGGGCTGAAGTCATTAAAATAACAACTCCATGTTTGTTTCAAAGGGCCGACGATAAAGAACACAGAGAGTTGAAACTTTGCCTGCATTAAATAAACACTGAAAAACAGAAGTCGCGGCTGTGCAAACAAACGTTTGGCTAGAGATATGGACTGATGAAAGATAAGAATGTTTCAAGTTCACGCCGGTTTTCAAGCTGTTTGTTTCTTTGCCTCGGAGTTTGACAGAAAGCACTGTATGACTGGAGAAATGGCACAATAACAAGACGTGTTCATGAGTATAGATCAGAATCACATTATGCATATATGGGAGACTGTTTTTTTTAATGTAACTTGTTTGTGCTCTATCCAAAATATTCCCACATTTATCTTATTCCATAGTCGACAGATACAGGATTTGCAGATTCAAGAGATGTGTTACTAATTCAAAGAAAAAGAAAAAAATCTTTTTTTAGTAACTCACTCATAAAGATGGTTAGTTCCTTAAGGCTGGAATACACAACACAACTTTTAAAATCTGAACAGATTTTTAAAACACTAGGCATCATACACTTACCGACTTTGTAAATAGTGACAAAGGAAAACTGGGCATCATACACTACGCGACTGAAGATCATACACTACCAGACTTTAAAGTTGTTCCGATCACAACAAACTCACGCAGAAGCATGTACCTTGTTGCTAGGAAACGGATGACAAATGAAAACATATGTGTTCTAAAATCGGCTGAAAATATCAAACATGTTTGATATCCTCCGACTGTATAGAATGAAAGTCTATCTGTAATCTGAAGACTGGCTCTGACGTTCCTCAACTAGCGTCAACTTGTTCAGACTGTAAAATTGCGTAGTGTATTCCAGGCTTTAATGACTCAGTGTTTTGAATGAATTAGTTAAATTAGTGATTCAATGGCTCACTCAAAAGCATGTATCGTTTCTAAATTTTAATGCTAATTGACTACACGCTGCATACACGCCATGTCATAATAACTGTAATTTCGAGATGACAACACGTGACGTTCTACTTGGAGCTGTTCACACCCTTGTACTCGGAACTATCGCACTATCAATGCCTAAACATAGCGCCTAATGAATTTGAGGTGGTCAGGTGGGCTACAAGTTCTACGAGGACATGAACGCTTTTTACAAATTGGTATCTCGTAATCACGGTAATCACGGTAATTACGATATGGTGTGAACACACCATTACTCCTAAAGACAGTTACTTGTCGCCACCTACTGGTTTAACTATGCAATCTGCTCAATGAGTCATTGAAAAATCATTCAGAAAATGCTCAATCACAGACAGTGCTGCCTTCATGTGAGTCTGGGAAACTCATAACTTTGGGTTTTTAGGACGTCGCACATTAAAGTCGCAAATATTACATGGAAGTAGCTAAATCAAAACAACAACAAAAAAAATGTTATAATGAACAATAAACTGAAAAAAAAAAGCATTTATGTGCTCAGAACTTGTTAGTAAGACATTACCGAATTGACGGGCACAAAACGTGAAGTCCCAGTGCTGCCGCTCATTCAGTCAGACAGGAACAGAAGTGTCTGTAAAACCTATTAACATGATTATAATTACATTATAAACTAGACATGAAATTTTATTTTCTTACCTCAAAATTAGTCCTGTAAAATCATATATTTTAAAACGGAGACTTGTACAGTTAGATTTTACCCCTGTAGCACATTTCTAAAAACTTAAACTGACAGTTTTACATCTTACCTCACATTACAACACCTCTCTATGACCAAGCAGAAAATAAAAAAAAGATTGAGATCTAACCACATCTCTCACACACAAAGTCAGAGGATTGCATTCCAATTATGATATATGTCTGTAGAGATTGTTGTCTGCTGATAGAAATGAATATTCCTGGTGGCATGTGAAGCTTCAGACAGACTGTCTGGGCGAGGTGATTTGTCACAGATCTTTTCACACACTGTTCTGAAAAGTAGTTCAGAGGAAAGGTAAAGAAGTTCAGACAAAGAAAAAAGACAGAAAAAAGAGGCTGAAGAGTCTGTGAGTTGCAGAAAGAAGTGTTTCATGTGGCAGAAAGAGGCAAAGAGAGATGGCGAGAGATAGAGGAAGGTGGATACCGATACTAATAGCTATGTGACTGCCTTGACGGCTCAGTGGTGGTAATCCCTGTTAGTCCACAAACTGATACTGCAAGAATATCTGCGCACACACACACAAAGCCTGCATTATGCTTTCTGAAGCAGCTTACGTCTGTGTGTGACTGACAGCTCTGGCTCTTCCTGGTTCCCCTGTGTTGTCATTTACTTTGGCCGTCTAAAGCTCCAGGAGACATCATCCTCCATACAGACCTGGAGATAAACTCATCCCTCTATACTTACACCTCTCTTTCTATAGGCAGCCACATCCCTCTCTGACTCTACATAGACTTACTCTCTCCAAAACTTCTGGCGAACCGCACAGTATAAGCCCTTTTTCTCACACACTCTTCCACAAGCCAAAACTCTGGTAGATATTGAAGAGAACAGAACTGAGAATGAAGAGATATGTCTCTATAAAGAGATAGAGGAGAGCTGTTTCAAAACCAAGCTTCCTATCAAACACAAATCAAGGAGATTTGAAGAATGTTCATGCTGCTCTTTTTTATACAATCAAAGCATTCATCACACAGTGCTCTTGACTACTTGATTCTTATTGGTCAGCCGTGGTATTTGGGGGTCAAATATTTATGAAAATTTATGATTGGTCAGGACAAAACTTTAAAATCACTCAGAAGAAAAAAGTACCAGTAAGAAACTAAAACGGCTGGATGAAAGTTCTTGAAACTTGAAAAAGTTTTTTTTTTTTTTTTTTTTTTTTTTTTTTTAGTTGAAGCTTTACTTTTTTAAAAACATTTGTATGCATTTGAAAGATGCTTTTATCCAAAGCAACTTTCATGTCATGTCTGTTAGTTTGTTTGTTTATGTGATGAATAATAATAATAAAAAAGAGTTGTGAATATGAATCTCTACTGAAGTTTTTTATTTGGTTAGAGGCCATGATATCAAGATGATATTATCTGATGACAACATGCTGTCAAAATGAATAAAATAAAATAAAATAAAACGTATCCCTTTAAACAATCACAGGCACTCCAAACACAAATTTGATTTTAAAAGCTATTTTTTATTAGCAGAGGAAATTTGATTAATTCATCGTTGCACTTCATTCAATACTGCAAGCATTTGTATGCGTATTAGAATATCAAATTGTTTATTAGCTTAGCAACATGCAACCATAACTCTACTGGAATCGACTGTGAGCATTATCATTTATCAGTTCTCATGAAGAGTGCTAATGATGTGCCTGTGGAATCATTATGAGAATCACTGCCTATGTAGAGCGTTTCAAATCACTCATTTATGAGTTTTCATTTAAGTAAGGATGCTGTCATAGAAGGTAACTGCCTATGCAGACAACAAGCTTACTCGGTTTTGGAACAGAGCTATAGAAAGAGATATCTTACTCTGCCACCCACCGTCTATCCAGTGGAGTCTGTACAGAGCATGACACTGAAGCAGACATCCAGATCAGAGCTGAACGTTTGTGCGTCATGTCTCTCTTCTTCATTCTTTTATTCTCTCTTTCATGTGATTATGGTTGATTTTCCTCCCACCCTTGAGATTAAACGCCTCTGTGCCAATAAAAATGTGCAAATGCAACCAAACACACAAAAATAAATGAACGCAAGAGAGCACATACAAGATCTGGACTGTGCCGACAAAAGACCATTGCGGGTGCAAGTGAAACTTTCAAAGGGATTTTGCTTTTCTCGTATGTTCCTGGCCTTTTCTGAGCAGCTACAGCAGAATATATACCCCAGATACACATTAGACAGTGCTTCACAGCAGTAATCACCTGCAATCATATATTCATAGTCAATAAATATAGATTATGCAAAGATGAAGTGCTGTGGGCTTAAAGGCATAAAGCTATATCAAGGCTATCAAGTTTAGCTGAACATCTGAGACATCCCTTTCCTCTGATACCATACAGCAGGAGCAAAGGTTTTATAGACCTATGCCCCAGATTCTTTGAATATAAACATTTCCCCAAAGATTTTCTTTTGGAAGAGAAAGGCTGGGATCTAAAGACAGCAGAACAAAGCGATCAACACTCTGAAGAACAAGGCAAGTGAATCTGACGATTGTGATGTGAATTTGAAAGCTGTGTTTAAATGATGTAATAGATTTGGTAGTTGACATCAGTGCAGATCAGGTGAAGATTTGGACAAGGAATGTCAAAAAAAAAAAAAGGCCTAGAGGGAAACTCCATGTGAATCTGAGCTTGTGTGTCACTGGTGGTCTCTTGTCAGCATGAGCATTTTTACAGTATATCACATGATGGAGGAACAAGACTTGCCAACAAGAGGATATTGGAGTCTAAAAATTTAGTTAACAATAATTCCAAGAGTCGGAAGCCAAGAGTCTTGCATAGCCAGATCTTTTATTTTCCTTGATACCTCAAATTGCATAAAACCAGCCAGTCAGATTTCTGTTTTGAGAAGACGTCATTTTTAAGTGATATATGCTCATATGGTCAGTGAATAGTCATATATTGGACATAGACAGTGTAAAGTGGGAGTCTTTTTCTTGAATTTCAGTAATTAGTAAAAATATAGGCAGGTTGCTTATGTCTCAAAATGAATCATTTTCGTTGATTCATTGATTTGAATCACACACTTTGAGATGGATGAGAGGAAACAAAGAGAGAAGCACACAGTGGTTGCATTAGATTCAGGAAACTGCCAGGGAACTTTTGGAATCCATCTCTGTCACTTCAAATGAATTCTCGTCCAAGATGGCAAAGATGGATTACGTGTTGGCAGCAGCGTGACAACGGAGCATTGCTGATCGAATACACATGCACACACACGCTTTTTGTTCTATGATGGTGGAGACTTTCCATTCAATTCTATTGGTATTTTCCATCCCCTATCCTTCCACAATTTTTTTTTCTTTGTGCAAGTCATTGTCTTGTGGAGATAGTTGTGTTGTTGCAGTGATTTTCCAAAACTCAATCTCACATACGTTCAGATTATTTGTGTACTGTTTAGTTCATTATTGTTATACCTGTAATATAAAGTTCAGTTCATTTTTACTGGAATATTTGTTCTTATATGAAAAGATGCACTAAGATTAAAAAAGTTTTGGGTTAATAACATTTGCTATTAATTACACTTTTATTTAGTGAGGACATTCATTCATTCATTCATTCATTAATCTATTTCAATTAAATCATGTTCTTCTGAACTTTCTATACATCAAAGAATTCTGAGAAAAAGAAAAAAAAAACAGTTTTAATTATAATGTTGATAATAATAAATGTTTCTCAAGCACCAAATCAGCATATTAGATTTCTGAAGGATAATGTGACACTAAAGACAATTACTGTTTTTAGCATATTTTAGATCAAATAAATGCAGGGACTTTTCAAAAACTTACAAGAAATCATTAAAAAACGGTAGTGTTTCTGAAGTTCTGAAAGCTTTTTTTGAGACACATGATGAATAAATATAACTGTGTACCTATACTGACTGATAAGATTACCATAAGATGTATACAGCTGCTTATCAGTCCAGTATTGCTTTGACATTTCAGATATAGTGATATTATGTAAAGATGCACTACAGCAGATGTCATGAAAACCAAGGAAGGTAATGATTAATAGCATGAAAAAATTCAACTTTTGTTTTGTTTTGTAAATACAGTCTGCATGTAAACATCCACAAATGTACAGGTATCATGTCACACACTGAAGTAGGGGTCTGATTGACAGGGTCTGATTCCAGTTGTATAAAATTACAGGAAAAATTAAAACCAGGGTCCTGGTGTGAACGTTAGATGTATTTATGCACTTTTTTTTCTAAGTGCACTCACACATATTTACCTAGCTATGTAATGCGACAAAAACTATAGGCCTCTATTGTTTTTGTATGAAGCTAATTATAATAACTACAGACTAACTGAACAGACTAAACCCTATGCCTAAAACAACACATGTATATTATGTTTTTAAAGGGGTGGTTGACTGTTTTATTTCTAGGCTTGATTGTGTTTATGGGGTGCAGTCTAACATGTGTTAATGCTTGGTTTTCAAAAAAAAAGCATTATTTTTCACATAATTTACCTTTATTCCACACTGCTCTGTCCCTTCTCTGATAAACGCGCTGATCATTTCCTGCTTTTATGAAGCCCCTCCCTCAGAAATAAGTGATGGGCTCAGATTGGTTAGCTGGTCCTTTGTGTTGTGTTTGGCTAAACCGCCTCTAGTGTGCGTTTGAACGTCCCACCCTTCAGCTCAGCGGCATGTGCTCCGGTTGTATTGTAAACAATGGCGTCGTCTATATTGCTTATCAATTTGAGCCTGATTGAGACACAGAGGGTATTAGTGAAGAGGATCGTGCAGAACCGGTGCAAGCACGGCTCGTAATGGTAGGCCTAAGTTTTCTGTTTGTTGTTGTCTCATACTTTTAGATACGCTGTTATTTGTAAATGCTAACTATGTTAGCTTTTAATATATGGTTTTATTCTGATTAAAGCTTTAATACAGTAAGGCAACCGCACACGTGTCCATGTATAACGCTTTTCATGGCTATGTGAAAATAAGTGTATTCACTGAGCTGATGATCTGAATGAGAGCGAGCGAGTGTGTGAGAGAGAGAGAGAGAGAGAGAGAGAGAGAGAGAGAGATGCAGAGCGTGTGCAGAGCAGGGAGACGCGAGCAACAGTATTAAGAACCGCTGCTTTAGAACATTGATTTTGAAACTTGTGAATCCATTAGAATCGTTAGAAGACAGAATCGTGATTCATATCGATTTTTACGTGCACCCCTATTTTTCTCTTCCTCTTCTCTAAAGCAGCGCAGCATGGCCTCGCCCCCTTTGCTGCATGTTCCCGGGGGTGGGGTTTATCTGGGTTCGTGACGTAATGGACCTGGGAAGTATCTCGTTGTAGTCCGTATGAGCTGTTTTTTTAGGCATTAAACAGCCAGAATTTTAAAAGGCGATATCTCTGTTTGCATTGAACTTTCAGCTTCGTAACTTTGCAGATATTGTTCATGCTCAAACAGCAGCATTACACACTAACTAATGTTAAAAACCACAGCTGTTTTCAGGTTTAGTTAACAATTTTGTCCACAAAATATAGCACACACACACCATAAGAGATTCAGCAATAATAGCCAAAATGGCCATGGCATTGTGTGTAAAAGGGCTTACTTGTGTGTGTGTGTGTGTGTGTTTGTGTGTGTGTGTGTGTGCGTGTGTGTGTGTGTGTGTGTGTGTACTTGTTTTTTCTATCCTGGTGGGGACTTAGACCTGAATACACACAGACTCATGGGGACTTGTGTCACGGTGGGGACCTAAATTGAGTTCCCCACGGGTAAACAAGCTTATAAATCACACAGAATGAAGTTTTTTGAAAATGTAAAAATGCAGAAAATTTTCCTGTAAGGGGTAGGTTTAGGT